>JAUTBT010041301.1:0-15094 GCA_032361225.1 Lepetodrilus schrolli | reverse complement strand
ACCCCGACCAGTCTTAAGTTGACTGTAGTGGCGAGAACCCCGACCAGTCTTAAGTTGACTGTAGTGGCGAGAACCCCGACCAGTCTTAAGTTGACTGTAGTGGCGAGAACCCCTTCCAGTCTTATGTTGACTGTAGTGGCGAGAACCCCGACCAGTCTTAAGTTGACTGTAGTGGAATTTCTATTCAAAGATGTGGATGTTGTCAGTGTGGATGCCGTCAGTGTGGATGCTGTCGTCGTCAGTGTGGATGTCGTCATGTCGTCAGTGTGGATGTTGCAGGTTTCATCCTGCCATAACAATGACGAGCATCGATACAAGTGAAACAATCTGCAAAGCTGTTCTAAACCCCATTTATAGAGCAAAACAAACAGCATGCAAATTGTATTGTAAAATATGGTATGGGTCACCTTTTTCGTATTTTCGTATTTAAAAAAATATAATGGAGTGTTAGCTTGAACTACAGGTCCCCGGATTTTGATGTTAACGGTTTATATTTTACAGGAAGCTCAAGCATATGCAGAAGAAAACAGTTTACTATTTATGGAAACATCAGCGAAGACTGCCATGAATGTTAATGACATTTTCTTGGCAATAGGTAAGCTCACTAGGGTAAAGGTTATCTCCCCTTTAATGTTTAATTTTCTTTTTTAAATTAACCTTGTCGTTGCTGGATTAAATTAGTGTGACGTTACGTTGACTGCTGAATAAAATCAGCTGGAATTACGTCATCACCTGGGGGTAACTTTCAAGACAGCTATGCTCTCAGAATATTGCTCACATGAAGCAAACATTGTTTCCATTGTAAATATCACATGTTCAGGTATAAATGTTGAAATAATATAATTTTGAATGCAAGTATAAGTGAGATACGATCAATTAATTAAAAAGTTTTGCACTATGTGAATTGATGCATGCGTTGAACTTCGCAACCCAGAAAGATTAAATTTTGGTCCACAGAAAAATTAAATAGGCCATGCAAGCAGTAATAATTTAATATATTATCATATATAATCTTAGCATTGTACTCTGCGAATTGGCTGAGAAATCGTAAAATCAAAATAGACTCGCAACGTTGCAATCTAAGAAATGAAATTCCACTCTAAGTTAAAATTATCACAACTCGGGATTATACAAATATGAAGATTTCTAATTAAGTAGTTAACATATCGGGCTGTAATTACTACATAATTATTACTACATAATCATAGGCTATTGTGGTATCGCTGGATCAAATGTCCCCATCTGGCATGGCATATTTTTGGTAAAATCGTGCCTCAATCAACACCAAGTAGATGGCAGAATGGTTTTCAATAATATCGAAAATGGCCATTGCCGTACCTACTTGAAAATTCCTTCGTGAAGCCAATATCCTTTGAATTGAAATATACTGAATGTAATCCACGCAACTATAGTTATGTTAGTTCCTTGTTATGAATTTGTTTCTTTCATTCAAGTCAAAATATTTTTGGCAAGCGAAGTTGCAAATTCTGCGTATAACTTTCAAACAACGCAGAAACTATGTGTGTGATCTGTTACAGGATTGATGTTTTAATTTGTGTTATTTTCTAAATACCCATACTACTAAGAATGTTAAAACTACTAGTATAACAGCTAATGTGTAGGACCTATTCAATGTCTTTTTTTATTTATTTTTTTATTCATGTTCCGATCTTTTTTCAATGAAACAAAAACAGATTCATATAAAATACCATGGTATTCATGAAATATCACCATTAAAATCTACATATCAAAGTTTATTGAGTTCACAAATATGGGTTCAATAATATTCTGTCAGCTGTTTATCACTAATTACCCTAATAATTTGAATCCTCTAATAGTTTGAACACCTAAATTAATCGGAAAAAAAAGAAAAGAATTCCGACCCTAAAAATACGAACATGATACATTTTTTCTAATTATATTTTTTCCAATTATTCTAATTGTAATTTTTATTTTCTATTTTTTTTAAATACCGGGTAATTCATTATTTTAAATCTTTCATTTATTTACTATTTCATTTACAACCATGTTTTGTACTTTAATTTTGTTGTCCCCAATGAACACCAATCATTTTATATTTTCATATTTTTCTAATAAATCAAACAGCTACAAATGTAATTGTTTTCTCCTGTTCTAATTATTAAGTTAATTACAGTATCTAATATGTATTATTAAAATAAGTTTATCCATGTTCTTTTTTATGTCTTTATTTCAACTGTTACATTTATCCTTTTTCATCATGTAGCAAAGAAATTGCCAAAGAGCGAAGGTGGTGGGGCAGTACAACAGCGGGGCCAGGGAGTGAGGTTGAACAATGAACAGAGTCAGCAGTCGGAGGGCGGCTGCTGCAAGTAATACAACCAATCAGTGAACAGTGAGACTGTCATGTGATCAGACTTTGGTCCAATCGGAACTTGTTTTCATGAGGTGGGCTGTGCTGGTCCACCATTTCTGAACTTGAAGAATTGTTCAACTGTGAAAAGCGTCTTCGGGCTAGCCCAACAGATGAACAAACACGTATGGATAAATAACAGAAGACATCTTGAAATGGCGGTGTACAGCTAATTCCCCTCTTTTCAGTATGGATGTGCACAGTTATGGCGGAATATGTAAATTTTGTTGAAAATGTCTCCCAGTTGTTGGGAAATAACAGAAGAGAAATTAAGTAGGGGGCACATTCCTTCTCCAACAACTTCAAGAAATATTATTTCTAGTTGCAGAATAAATTTAATTTGGTCTATAATTCTTCCATTAATATCTACACCTGTGCACACTTGAGTCTTGAAATTTCCCTTTCAGCTATTTGACACAAGGTTTGCATGTATTTAGGGTGGAGCAATTTCTCTTCTGCTTATTTCTTGTCAGATCAGGGGATTTTCTAATATAAAATTAAGTTGGACAAGTTTTCCCTCCCACAGACAATGTTTTTATCAGTTTACAGAGAGGTGTAAATCATTGTTCAGCTGACTCCAAGTAGTCAATATTGAGGTTGTGCTTTTCTTGCTTCACCAAATGTTTATTGCTATTTATCGTCACCAAAGTGAAAATGTTGTCTTTGCTGGGAGTGGGGCTCAAAATTCACATTAAATATATAAATATTATAAATATTAAACATAAATAAATAAGTTAAAATTACTAAGTATGTGTAGTAAACTATTTCTAGTTCATGAACATAAAGCACAAAATCGTATGTTATGAAATGGGTTAACGTTCAATTAAACTTTTATAATGTTTGTCCTAGCCAAGATGCTAAAACATACATGAAAGACGATTGATTTGATTAACTGTTCACAAAGGTATCTGCTTGCTCTGTAACAGTATATCTCGTCTCGGCTGTCAATGTAATTTTATTCCACCGCCAGGTTTATCTATTCTAGCAACTGAGCCACTCATTGTTTGTGTGTATATCCATGATAGTACATTTATCCCCTGGTCTGAAGTGGGAGTTGTGTATATGGGCAGCCTCTTATGGCTGTGAAATGTAATATATCTAGCAAAATGAGAATTTCACATTGTAATTTTGTTGTAAAGGTCCTGTTGTGATCGTGTATTAAAGATTACTATGTATATTCATATTCTGTACATATACATCAATGAAGTGTTTTATACTAAGCCCATGGAGAGAAAACTCGTGGTCTTTCATAAAAGCTAGCATGATGGCAACTGTTGTACGTCTCTCTAGTGCTGCTCACACACCATAGTCCTGTGTTGCTGTGTGTACCATCATGAAAGCTGAAGTTGTTATTTATTAATCATTAGTATGTTCAAGGCACAGTAACATGTTCATGCAAACATTGATTTCAAAGCCGGTATACACAATTTTGCACTTCCAGTGCTTAAAAATAACATGTGAGAAGTGGTTGGTTTAGTATGCTGTTTTTAATGATTGAAAGTAATAATAGCATTTAACTACATGTTCTATTTTCATTTGGACATTTCAGTAGCTTATTGTTCATTTCCATAAAACTGTGATTGCATGTTTACTGTTTATGACGGTAATATTGCTTTTTTTTAGGTGAATTTGTATTGTGTTGCATGTCATCTTACATACTTATTACTTGGGCATGTTGCTGGATACAGTTTAGTTTGCATTTACTTTATAACAGGAATGCTATAGTATTTCCTTGCAATAAACAGACACACCAATAGTTTCTGCAGCATTCTACAATCACTAGATGTCTTTACCCATTCTAACTGAGTTAATTCTCACATTCATCATAATCTTATTCTCCGATATCTCATTATGATTTGACAGCAGTCACGCTTAATTTGTGAAACACAATAAATAAAATGTTTTATTAATTTTCCAACAAGTACAGTGCCACATGAAAGAAACCATTTAATAAGTTGGATCAAATTTGTTTTCATATAATGTGATGTATTTAGACATCAACTGAAATATTGGGTGTTTAAGGACATGATTGCTTCAAACATTGCTGATGTTTATACATGTATTTGTTGATATTTAATCACGGTAACGAATCTGGCTTGAAAGGCCCTAATTGTAATCGGACAGTTATAACCGGTCAACTATGTTTGTAAACTATGGTTGTTGAGCTGCTGCTTGTGGAAGTACTCATTGTTCAGGATCTTTCAAGTGTGTATTGTCTGCATCTGCAAGACTTGGCTAGTAATTACACTGCTGCCATGATCATGTTGCATTGCATATTTGCATACACTCTGTCTTTTAAGGACTGATGAAGCTATGTTTTCATTCCAGACCCAATGTTCCTGCAACATTTTATGTACCAGGTACTTTTGAAACTGGTGTTTTGTGAAAGGAATGTAAAACTGGTGTCGGATAGTGTTGTAAGTTTGAACTCTTGAAATGAAGACTTAGCACCAGTTAGGGAAAAAATATCTAAACCTTCATCAGGAGATGTATGGATATCATACCATTTCTGTCCCCCTGGATACAGTGAATGTATTCATTTCATACAGCACATTTTGACATCGGACCATAAGAGATCTGAGTTGATGCATATAGTTCGGCAGGCCTAGTACCATGAACACTGTCATAGAACTGTACAAGTTATGGTTTTGCTCATTGTCTGAACTATTCATTGATGTTGCAAGGTTCAAATGTGTACATACTGACGAAAACCATGTATAATGTACACTTCACAAATAAATTAATAAATATACTTCTGTATATAGTAAATAACTGCCTCTGGCCTGTTGTTCCTGATCCCTCTAACATCCATTGTGTTTGGGGACTCTGTCATTAATTAAAGAGAAATACCTGTACGTAGCAGCATTGGTGGGTAAGTATATAAACATAGGTTGCATAATTATTTGAACATAATGTAGACTGTATACATGAAGATTTTAGTAATCGATCAACAAATGTTAGTATTTGACTCCGATAAGTTTGATCGTCGTATTTCTAAGATAGTTTCCTCAATGGTGCCATAAATAGCTCTTTTATTCTGATGCAAATGCACATTCAACCTAGGGCGGGGTGGGTAGTAGCGCAATGGTAGAGCATTGGCCAAAGGCTCCGGTTCTTCATTGTTTGCGAAAGTTGCCTTTCTGACTAAATATTGATTAGATGTGCCGACTGTACCGTGCCAATGCAGTTACATTGGCCTGTCAGTACCAGCCGGTGTTCGCAGGTTTACTGCAAAATTCAGCGCTACTGATGTTTCGGGTTTCCTCCTGCCCTAAATTGACTAGCCGTGATATTAGTGAAGGAATCTTGAAAGCGGCTCTAAACCACCATTTTAAGTCGCAAATGGGTGAAAGAATCCGCAGCGACGTAATAGTCG
Source organism: Lepetodrilus schrolli (assembly GCA_032361225.1). Taxonomy (NCBI): domain Eukaryota; kingdom Metazoa; phylum Mollusca; class Gastropoda; order Lepetellida; family Lepetodrilidae; genus Lepetodrilus; species Lepetodrilus schrolli. The sequence continues at coordinate 9,326 of JAUTBT010041301.1, read as the reverse complement.
CTCGCTCGCCACAATTTAAACTAATAAAATAGGCAGTATTGGTCGTAAAATACGCTGGTCTTATTTTTCTGTTTCTATTTTTTTTTCGAATATGAAAGAAATCAATTTTGAATATCAATTCTGGAATCTTAATGTGATGATGGCAAAACTGTGGTAATTGTTATTAGTTAGGAGTCGTACTTGAAGACAGTTCATATAGCCAGTGTTGCACCTTGATATTTTATATATACGAATATTGTCTGAATAAACACCTAGAGTACATGTATTGTGAACACAACACCTAGCGTACATGTATAGTGAACACCTAGCGTACATGTATAGTGAACACCTAGAGTACATGTATAGTGAACACAACACCTAGAGTACATGTATTGTGAACACAACACCTAGAGTACATGTATAGTTGTGATTTAGTGTATATTACATCCACAGTTGTCACCTGGAATTGTCCTAAGAACAAATTTAGAAGTTTCATCTCTTGAGAATATTTCCATGGAGCATTTTCATTAGAATTAAATCTCTTGGGTCCTCGTACATTTAAAAAGACTTGTCGCTAAATTAGCAGCATTACTTTTGAAATATTTCCTCATCCCAGATATCACACAGCTGCTAGGCCACCGTCAGAAACCACCGACGGGCCAACGTTAAAATTGATATTCGTTTGCCATAAACTCGCTCACGTATACTAGTACTATGATTTATACAGTATTACGTTGATTATCACAACTGTAGAGCTGGTCTGGTACACCGTAAATGCCACTATGTATAATCTGTCATATAAAGTGATACGTGTTTGCTTGATTCGTTCATCTAACAAGGAAGCAGATGCCTATCTCACATCTCGTAAATTATTCCATTAAGAATGTCCACGCCTTGTCATGTGGAAGTAACGGTACACTATTATATAATACATAACCTTCACATATCTTATATAATAGTGTAGTAGTCTGGCTTACTTATTTGTGAAATACTAATAAAAACAAGTTGCATTTACTTTTGTTCCAATCTAGATGGTACTTTCTATATTGAAAAAAAACGTCTATCAAATGTCTGTATGATAAAGGTAATATGAAATAGAATACGTTACACGTGACAGACTAAAAGCATACGAGTATAAGCAAGTACTCATGATGTGTCATTTGTCACTGTCAGTACTTCGTGTTTCATCAGTTGGTTACATTTCCTACTATAAGTATATTACATAACTGCTACTTTATTTTCCATAAAATACGTACGGTATACCAAGAGAGAGAAAAAACACATTAAGTTATCTTGATAATATAATAATTTTTCGGTAATATTCATGACATCAACGACGTTTAATTTTAATGGAATAGTTTCGTTCAATACACTCGTTAATATACCAATTCAGTGTACTGCAAAACATTGTTTAAAGACCCACCAAGCGTTATCAGTATCGTCTCCTATGCATACACGTTTAGCGTTGTCCACAGGCTGACTGCTCAACTTGCCGCTAGGTGGAGTCGTGGTGGGTCAACTGGATGGACCCCTTCCTTGTCCGTGTATACTATGCGTTATACCTCGACTGTACATTGAGCAGGGGTACTAAAACGGGAATGGAGGACTAACCCGAATAGGCAGAGAATTAAACAATGAAACTTCAAGCAAACTGTTCCCAATCAAGGAAGCAGTGATATTTATTGTACTAGATCGACGGACTATGAGTATATCCGCTTAAAAGGGGGGCGTATCTGCTGCTCATTGGGAATTGCTGTAATCATTGTATTGCGTTCTTTGACAGAATCACTGTATGTACACATATAGGATGATTCAGCATTAAAGGTAAGTAACGAATACCTTCTATGCGTACATTTAAATAAAGCGATTCATTTTACCTTTAAGGACATTGTCATAGTAACCTTTGAACTACTCGCATCACGCCATGACTAGTTTTTCCTGTCTGTCACGCTTTGTAACATTTCTATCGCCGGAGTTAGATGACAGGTATACTGAGCAACATAACTGACAGTAAATATGTTAACTGAATGTGTGTGCAACATATTGCAGATCAATATGTATATATTGGATTACATCATATGGTATGCCTGCAGTACGACTATTACAGCTGTATAACGCGGAAGTGTGGGGATTGGCCTGGATAGGAACTCCTTCATACTTCATACTTGTCAATACACTGGTAGCCTATATTGTGGTAATATTAGTGTTGTCGTGACTTTTAAGAGTGGTTCTATATTATCTACGCTTCATTATGTGTAGGCGAATTTCGGTAAATGATACTACTTAGTTGTGTTTAGTAAAACATGCATACATAAACATGTTTCCGTACTATATATTTGTCGTGATGTACGATTGTATAGTTTGACATATCTCTATTCCACTAGTTTAGTGACATCAATAACTATTAATATAATATGTCGTGATGGATGTTCTGGTTGTATACTTATCGTCAGTTCTGTCGTCGTGTACCATTCTATTATCTATGATCCTAACGATCTATTATCTATGATCCTAACGCTGATTCGTCATAACCCAACTTACTACCATTGTCGTCCATAACTAGGTCAGCAGACCAGCTCGTATTAATGCTAATCTCCAGTAATAGAATATGCGCATGTTACTCTTAATAGATGATGTATCGTCACCGCTAATACAAATGCCGACATCCTCTGTGTAATAATAATAATAATAATATGTACATACGAACATGGCGTACTAAATATATACTGTCAATGACTTCATGATTATTTCTAAAAGGAAGGTATGAATAGAAACATGAATAATTGCTATAATAGTATACCACTTACATAAGCAATGCGAGTTAGTCTATGTAAGTGTACACTGTGTGTGTGTGTGAGTGTGTGTGTGTGTGTGTGTGTGTGTGTGTGTGTGTGTGTGTGTGTGTGTGTGTGTGTTATCCATGCTCAACATGCAATGCTACAGTTGCACGCAATACAACACACGACTTACTAAGTACACACAATACTATCTACATAGAACTTCCCTATTTACATACAGTATATCTAAGTATAGGTTTACTATCCACATAATAAACATACAACTCTATATTTATAGAAGTTTACTTTCCAAATACCTGTACAGCTATACATTCAGCATACATTACATACTATCCAAATACATATACGGCTTTACATTCAACATACATTACCTCCTATCCACATACATGTACGGCTATACATTCAACATACATTACATCCTATCCAGATACATGTACAGTTATACATTCAACATACATTACATCCTATCCACATACATGTACAGTTATACATTAAAACATACATTACATCCTATCCACATACATGTACAGTTATACATTCAACATACATTACATCCTATCCACATACATGTACAGTTATACATTCAACATACATTACATCATATCCATGTACAGTTATACATTCAACATACATTACATCCTATCCAAATACAAGTACGGCTATACATTCAACATACATTACATCCTATCCACATACATGTACAGTTATACATTCAACATACATTACATCCTATCCAGATACATGTACGGCTATACATTCAACATACATTACATCCTATCCAAATATAAGTACGGCTATACATTCAACATACATTACATCCTATCCAAATACAAGTACGGCTATACATTCAACATACATTAATACTATCCAGATACAAATGTCAATGTTGTATTCGCATCAAGCTAAACATGCACCTTATAAGTAGCCTACAATTAATGATTAAACACAAAACTGTGCATTAAACACTCATCATTACAATCATTCACTCCTTACATAACAATTGAAGGCATGTTCTACCAAGCCGTAATATTATTGCAGATATTCTGTTTGTCTGTTGCAGTCACACACGAATGTTCTAGAAGAAAACAGAGGTAATGAGCGGCCAAGCAAAACCCGGCCAGGGTGCGACCAAAACCCAGCACGTGAAGCTGGTATTGCTAGGAGATCAAGGAGTAGGCAAGTCCAGCTTGGCTCTCAGATTTGTCAGAGGAGAGTTCCACGAGAACAGCGAGGCTACGATAGGAGGTACTACGTCGTGCACGACAACACCTACATTTCTTTAAAGAAAGAATCTGTTTGGTTTTTGTTTTTGTTTTAAATATTATAGTCATTTTTAAAAATTTACATTATTACCTTGAATTGCTTGAGTGTCAAGGGAGCAGAGAATGACATGGGCAATTTCTTTAATAATGGATGGGATGTATAACACTCACTGTAGTAGTTGCAATAATCAGACCAAATGCCCGTACCTGTTAATTAGAGAAGGAAAGTGAAAATGCTCTACAGTGCCATCGCTACTGTGGAAATATTATTAACAGAAACGATCCGAGGTTCAGGTACAACGAAGCTGAAAAGATCATAATGTGACAGCAATGTAGCGACGCATGTTTATAATTACGAAGTACAAATAAGTACCATTTTCAATATGAAAAACGTTTCACTCTATATGCCATCCATATATAGGCTACAGTACTTAATGGAAGTATCAATGTCAAAGAATATTCAATGTCATAGACAATGATCGAGTTGTGATTCAAGTTTTGTATATATCTAATCTGCTATGTCTATGGGAATGGTCATGACGTCAACCATGCTACAACACTAACCTCCAATAAAGCAATAGCACTTCATAATATGATAACGTTTACAGTACATTCAGTCGTCAGAATACGTTCCTCTAATTGCAGCTGCCTTCCTAACTCAAACTACCCATGTGGAAGCACAGGCTGTCAAGTTTGACATTTGGGACACTGCGGGTCAAGAACGCTACCACAGTCTAGCTCCAATGTACTACAGAGGGGCGCAAGCTGCCATTGTCGTGTATGACGTCACCAGTGCTGTGAGTATAGGAAGACATTGCATTCAAACAACTAGGGTTTTCTGTTCCCAGTGTGGAATTGAACCAGTCTCTATTTATATCATAATAGACATTGAGACAATGACTCACCGTGAACAGAATTCGAAAGTGTTCATGACACATGTGTTTGTTTCGAAGTGAATAAGAAACATAGTTACATTACATACTGTGGTTAAAAAGTGGCATACTAAAGTTTTAGAATACCAACTCTGTCATACGTAATCAATATTCATTAAGATAGATTTTTCGTTTCATACACAGATACATATGCCTATATGGATATTGTATGGCTTCAATGAAATACTCGTTCATAAATAATGTAATTATTTACGATTGTTTGTTTCAGAACACCTATAACAAAGCCCTAGCATGGGTTAGGGAGTTGAGACAACAAGCGAACTCACAGATCTTCCTAGTGTTGGCAGGAAACAAGGCTGATATCGCAGGTGGCAGTAGAGCCGTACTCACAGAGGTACATGTTCTTCTTGAAAGCCATATCAACATTAATGCCAATGAGTGACCTCAAAGTATACTTGATCAAGCAATTCCTTTTTTGATTGTATTCCAATAAATATGGCTAGTGTATTTAGCAATATTAATATTAATAATGTTTCTTTCTGATTGTGGAAGTACTTTCATTTTTCCTCAGATGCTCGTGTAATTATTGATACACGCTAAAATCTCAATAACAATTACATATATCTACAGCGATATATGTATTTCTCTTGTACTTGGTCTTTAAAATGTACAAGAAGCACTATTTATTGCATGTGGTGTAAGTTACACGGGGGCTGTATACAGACATACTTACTCTTGATGCTCTTGTGTTTCCCCAGGACGCCAGGGCGTATGCTGATGACAATGGACTGATATTTGCTGAAACAAGCGCCAAGACTGGGATGGGTGTTAACGATGTCTTCCTGAAACTTGGTTGGTAACTTTGATATTAACTTTGATATTAATTTTGATATTACTTTGATATTAACTTTGATGTCCTCAAAGCAACATCTAGAGCCATGAATTTGATGTATTGGATATTATTTCAGCAAACGTATTAATGCGTGTGTTTAGATGTAAGGAGCAGTGCTCATGCATGATGCATGATGTAGGCCTATACCGTTTTTTTAAATGTTGTACCTTGCAGCTTACAGATTGGCTGTTACGTCGGAATCAGGGAGAGCAGGAGAAGCAAATAGAGACGGTGTTAGGTTGAAAGATGGCTCCGGCCCCAAGAAGGGTGGATGCTGCTGACAAGAGATGACAAAGACTGTCCGACCTGTGTGTCCGACCTGTGACTTTTCGATCAGTGTGTCCCATCTGTGTCCGGTCTATCCTACCTGTGTCCGTGACATATTGACCCGGCAGGACATCGTCAATGACCGGGATAGAAGGCTGTGAGGACACGGGCGCGCGCGTGTGTGTGTGTGATTGTAGATGGACAATGGATCATTTCTTAACAAATTTGTTACAACGCTTTGTGATTGACTGTACTGGATGTGAAGATGCATCAGATATCTACATAATACTCATGCTACTTTATACCTAATTATTATCTTGCACTGTTATGCTATGCCTCGTATTAATACACATCTTTCTCGGATGTATTCGCATTGTCATTGATCCCCAATGTACCGAAACATTTACACATAGTATGTACGCCTTTATTTACACCAACTCGTAGACTATTCGAAACATTGGTGAACCTGTATAGTACTGCGACTGGCGACAACCTGTAGCTATGTATATCCTTTATGTTATCAAACATGCTTTAAGGTTTGATGAGCAAAACAAAAATGAAACGTACGTGTGTCTGAATGAACTGTTGGGCAGATGATATATTTTTTTACGTCTTTAAAAATGTATTGAACACTGAAAAACAACCAAAAGGAATGACTTGATAATAATTGAAATGTGTGGGAAGATGTGTACATGATTCATGTCCTAGATGTGGTGTACATATAACTCCATTAATCACTATGTCAATCTGACCATGAAGGCAAATATTTTTATTACCTATCGTATGCTCATTGTTAAATGAAAATACACGTTAATCATAATTTCTAATTGTTGCTGTTTAATATGACCATGAAGAAAGACGATAAAGTGAATGTACACGCGCACACAGATGAGGATAAAGTGAATGTACACGCGCACAGTGAATGTACACGCGCAATAAAGTGAATGTACACGCGCACACAGATGATAAAGTGAATGTACACGCGCACACAGATGATAAAGTGAATGTACACGCGCACACAGTTGAGGATAAAGTGAATGTACACGCGCACACAGATGAGGATAAATTGTCAATTCGTTTACATAGGAAAATACCATGTACACATTATTACAGAAACAGGGGATAATTAATGAACAGTATAAACCTCGTTCATTTATTAAATGATAGTTCTTTTACTTCATTTGAATATCACTACAGTAAACAATGCTTCATATTAATATGGATATCCACAATAAGCATACATGTATACATGCATATCAGCACATACCTTCAGATAATATCGAAACATCACTTCACGATAAATAACAGAATATCAATTCAATGTATATCTGAATATCAACATGCTATAATAATATTATTTCATATTAAATAGGATTTTGAATACTTCATTGCAAACTATTATTCAATTACGTGATGTTGCTACATTGCTACTTCTATACTGATCGTAATGTAAACAGAAGCACCAACATGTATTTTCATTCTCAAATGCATGCACATTAATAAAGGTAGAAGCTTAAGAGAGCATTTGGAAATGGACCTACAAAGTACCAATCGTACACGGTACGAAATCAATATGGTAATCGCAGTTACCTCCCTTATAATACAAATGTCCAGACACAATGTCTAATAATAACAAACATGAATGAATAATATCTTGAGATAGTAAATGTGTTCATATTAATGACGTATACGAAATAGAAAAGTAGACAACATTTAATATACATAATAAAATTGATAAAGTGACCACACACGGCCAATTACTGATGACTATCCAAATGCACCCAGTGAGTCATGTCTATATCCCTCTCAATCGTCAGCTAAAGTCGTACGAGGTTTGTCTGTAATACAGATCTTATAGTTGGTTTTGTCAGGCTTGACAGCGAGGGCTTCAGACTGCATCATGGCTGAACTTATTGTGGATGTAGCAAATACGAGGTGATGATACTATTATGTTTTTATTCTTTCGGTGTCCATTTAAAGACATAATTTAGTGTGCTTAGACATATCCATTGGAAATCTGTAGAGTATTATTCACGAATGTACAGTTTTCTGTTCAATATATTCATGAATGTACAATTTTGAAATTCATCATTTGAGATTGTATGGACTTGTACATTTCAAACTGCAGCGTACCATCACTCGCACATTGAAAACTATCTTGGCTACAGTCAGGATCAAACTCGAGACTTGTGGCTACGAGTCCTACGCTTTATCACCTGAGCTAAAGTCTGGCAGGTAATGTTACAACCCCGTTTGGTACCGTAACTCCAAACCTATTTAACGCAGGTCACTCAAATTTGGAACAGCATTACACATTACTTTTATCCAACCAGTTCCAATATTGCAACTTTAAAGATCGCCAAATAAAAATTCTGTCTATTTAACCTATTACTATTTCACTTCACACTTTTGCTAAATATGCGGAGGGGTGCGGTTTTATCAGGTAACAGCGATTTATATATATTCGAACACCAATGTCACATGACAATATCATGAATATTCCTATTGTCCATATACTGACAGGTGAATCTAATCGTTATCGACAATAATGTCAAATAGGCCTTTTTTATGTGGATGCATAATACATCATTATTCAATACACGGGGTGGATATCTACTGTGTAATAACGTGGTGGATATCTACTGTGTAATAACGATTCCATAATAAACAGTGTTGGTTACGTCTTTTTGTGTTTCTCGTGCTTGGGTGAAATATACACGTTTTCGACTGCTAGTTCGCCCTCTCGATAAAGTTGTTTGTCGGTACTATTCAATGATTTATTACATTAAACTAATAATAATAATAATAATAATAATAGTGCATTTCTAATGCGCTGGACTCCATGTGGAAAAACACATGCTTAAAGCGCAGACAAAGACACTAGGAATAGGCTTGGCGGAAGAGATGAGTCTTCAGAAGGGCTTTGAAAGACAGGATCGAAGTTCTGTGGGAAGCTTGTTCCATTCCACGGCAGCGGTGTAAGAAAATTATCTCATTCCATAGAGGCAGGACTTCACAGTAGGGATGTTCAAGAGGAATTGTGAAGCTGAGCGAAGTGATCTTGTTGGTGAGTAGAGCTGAAAAAGGTCACAGACATATCCTGGAGCTGAGCCTGTGATACATTGGTACGCGAGGCAGAGGGTCTTGTAGGTCACTCATTGCTGGATTGGCAGCCAGTGGAGATCTTTCAGCACAGGTGTTATGTGGTCGCTCCTAGGACATTGTGCTACAATCC
>JAUTBT010041290.1:0-17204 GCA_032361225.1 Lepetodrilus schrolli | reverse complement strand
CAAATTATACACGAAGTACTAGTTGGCAACCTGCTCATTTATACATACACAACATTGTACATGCATATTAAATTAAAGTAAATTAAGATGTTAAGTGTTATTTATACATTTTCTAAGAATACTTGATGCATACGAATTCGCCAGCGAGCCGTAATTTGTATATGCATGTATTTCGCCTAACACCAACCTGTATAGCCACTCACACATGGATGACATAAAGGGACAGAACTCTGTCCAGGCCCTCTTGCATAATTTGAATAAATCTTGATATGAATTCTTTATTAAATGCCAAAATGAGTCCATTAATTGTCAAAATGAAATGGATTAGTCTCATTTAAGGATGGATATTTTTTGCAAGAAGTTGAAAAAAGAGTTTGCCACATGTGAGGCTCGAACTCACAACGTGTACTATTAAACGCTAATAGCGCTCGACCTAAATGAGATGTATCCTTGGTCTCAAGAGGCGGTTCACAGCTCTCACCTTAGACATGAAGATGATTACTGGTGTGTGCGTACGGTTCCTTGTTGTCATGGTAATTACATGTCTTCAGGTTCCACGTGTGATTCTCATTCAATTATTTATGTCTTCTACGCATGTGTGTATGTAGACTATATACTGAGTACAATCAATTGGCCGCCCATCCTCAGGAATAACATGTTGTCTAGTGAACCAGTATCTTGCATAAATATCAATCGCAGTAGGATAGTGCTGAAGAACAATGTATAGTTTGGTTTCTTCCACCATCAATGTGTTTTGACCAGTATTATTCTTTTCAATGGCTAGTAATAATAATAATAATAATAATGTGAACATTTATATTGCGCCAAATCCCCGCTCGAAAGGAAGCTCATAGCGCTACACTATTACCCCGGTCAATGGATCTGTGTACACTCAATTTCCTTCTGAACTCCTTGGGGAATATACAACCCAAGCTGCCGTTCAAGGCACTACAAGGTTATCATTCACATGTCCATCTCATCCTTCCGGGTACCCATTCTCTGCTGGGTGAACAGAGGCATTATCGAACTAAGCCACTTGCCTAAGGTGACACCACAAGTTTTTCAGCCTGTGATTCGGTGTGGGGCAGGAACGAATCCTAGATACGATCAGGTTCTCGGTCACCCATCAGCGAACCAGCCGAGCTCGAACGTGCTTCACTTTAACCTGAGCGGGACCATGTGCCACCACTGACACTACACCTCTCAGTAACATTGTAATGAATGAAGAATCATAATTAATAATACAAACATCAATTCACACTAATTATAATTAAGTACAGTATTTGATAAGGTGGCATTCATATAAGTAAATTACTGTAACACGAGGGGAGTAGTTGTATTAATTCGCGCATCTTCAATTCCTAAACAGCGAGCCAGTCCAAGTGTTAACTGGTAAATGGAGCTGGAGCTGGAGAATGGAGATATGGAGAGGCATTATACATACCCATAGAACTATCGTCTACATTTACCTCCAATGGATACCACATGCATTCATTTGGCCAATATTCCCTCCAGGCATATAATAAGAATGACTCACATGTAATCTTACAGGGTTTTTTTAATAGTCTTATAAATGACAAGAATAGTCAGGTTTATAAATACAACTGAAATATTGACAACATACGTATATTTGGGTTAGACTATTAACCTTATTTATATAGTACGGCTGTCTGCTTGCGTTACATAACCCTTACGTATGAAAACTAGGCCAACATAACAAAAATATAAACAAAAACTTATAAAGTAAAGTTGCAATATGTCAATATAATAGATATATCTATATGCTTTCTGAAAACTCTCATGTTCAGCCATTTCTCCCATTATTATTTGATAATAATGTATACGTTACGAACAAAGGCTCTCCAGCATTGGATGGAAACTTGGCACAAAGCAGTTAGACGCAGATAGGTGAAATGACGATTCTCTTTGTGCTTTCCCCCCATCCACAGCTGATCGATGTAAACAATACCACGTGACAGATGCACATGGTACTGTTGTGAATATTAACCAATCGAAATTGAAAATGAGTCAGAAACTAGCCAATCAAGCTGAAGGAAAAAAATCAGTCCGTAGATCTTAGCTTATTTACATATGTTTATAAACAGTGCGCATATTCTACGTAGAAAACTCAAACTAACACTGAATTTATTGTGAGATATGCCTTTCCTTGGCCGCGATTTCCGCGGTCCAGGCGACGAATGGGTGCGAACGAACAGTGGCTGGGAGAAACTGAAACTATGGAGGCTCAAAGTGTTTGAAAATCTCAACGAAAATGTGATCGCAAGGTTTGTTCTAGTGCCACAAGCATGGCCATATTTTATTTCCCGAGCTACTTTCGTTATCTAAATCAACATTTTACTGTTGCCAAGTAATTATCTATCGATGACGACGAATGCATAGCAAATTAACATGACTGCAAATTAGGTCATCGATATCAACAAGTTGCTATTATCAACGATAACGGTCTGTTTGTTGATAACATAAACGGGAGCAAATCGCCCATTGGCAGCCGCCATGATTTCTTGCTTGTTGTGTCATGGTATATTTTTAGCATATGTTCATACTTTGAGGATGACCTTTGGTTAAGTATAGAACACCCGAGGTCGATTGATTATCGGGTGCTGATCGAGTGGCCTTTTAGTACCGTAAAAGGACGTTACGAGCATGGCTATCCTTATTTGGATGTATTTCACTATGACCTAGAACAATATTCGACTGCTAGTGCTGTGGGCATGCTATACTGTATATGGAGTTAGTAATGTATTTATGTCATGACATAGTGGATATAAAAACATGGGAGGTATAATATTTATATTCATTGTGCATGCATAGAACCCGCTAGCTGTTGCATTAGGATTTGGTACTTAATAGAATCCACTAATCATAGGTAGGTCCTATATATATATATATATATATATATATTAATTTGCATCTCATGAACATGATCAAGTTTGATATAAGTGCAGTTAACAAAAAAATGTTTTTATGCTTGCTGAAAAACATCGGTAACTTAATAGATTTGCATAGATTTAACCTGTTCTCTCCTGGGAGCAATCGGAAATGACCTAGCTGTAAAACTTTGTATGGTATGTAGCATCTATCAGAAGGTCATCAGAAGATTGATAGCACTGGCTCCTGACTAGCATTAATAGTAATAAATGTCTAACATTGGTTGTCTAACTGTGCTATTAATCAAGCAGAGAGAACAATAATATTAGTCTATTTATAATAATATAATAATCAAAAGATATAGCACGTGGTTCCTGACTAATATTAGCTGTTACGTCTAACATTGGTCATCTACTAGCATTTGTAATCTAATTGGTTGTCTAACATTGGTCTTCTATTGGTTGTCTAACATTGGTTGCCTAACATTGGTCAGGTAACAGTCGTTTAACATTGGTCGTCTAAAATTGGTCATTTTACATTGGTCATCTAACATTGGTAATCTAACATTGGTAATCTAACATTGGTTGTATAACATTAGTCGTCTAACATTGGTCATCTAGCATTGTTTGTCTACTAACATTGGTCGTCTAACATTGGTCATCTACTAACATTGGTCAATTCATTGGTTGTCTAACATTGTTAATCTATTTGTTGTCTAACATTGGTCGTCTACTAACATTGGTTGTCTGTGCTAGCTGGCTGCATCAGAATGCCACAACCGAATGAGAATCCTACCACGAGCCGCTGGATGGTCAATTAGTACAAAGGATTATACGATCATGCATGCCGTTGTCTTACAGCTGATTACATGAATTGGCTGCTGAGGTGTCTGCCAAAATATTTCCATGATGCATACACTAACAAGACTAGAATAAGTGTATACTCATCTGCTGGCTGGCTAATTGTGACTAAGCCTCTGATGACTCGGAAATCATAGAATAAAAAAATGTATGAGTAGTGTTATCCTATGCAAATTTCATAATTTTCATATTTATATTTATGGATAACTTTATCAAGCGTAATATCAATGTTAATGTGGAAGAAAAATATTAGGAATTTTCAACAAGACTTGCTAGTGATATAAATAAAAAAATAGGTTTCACCATTTTGTCAGTGTCGCTTTAACACTAATGTCACCCTAACACTCATCTGTGTCACTATTATCACTCTTTTACACTAAATGTCAACATATCATCAAATTTCTGACAACAACTGTACTTATACTTATAGCTAGGCCAGCAGATATTTTGTGGGGAAGCCTTCTACCAAATTTCTAGGCTTGAGGAATCTGGTGCCATTCTTCTTCCAATGCGTCTGCAAGTTATTGAAAGTATCTGGATCCTGTTCGAATAATTAGAAAATTACTATTTGGAGAAAAAAATGGTTATGTTCGTATTTATAGTGTCGAATTATTTTTTTCAGAGATTAATTTAGGTGTTTGAACTATTAGGGTGTTCAAATTAATAGTATAATTATGGTATCATATTTTTCATATTTTCCTATTGTATTTTTCTCTCATCTCCAGGTTGATTCGTCTGGCCTTGGTGGACCTGAGTTCCCGCGATATCATGGAGAGACGACAGCCATGCATCCAGTACAACCGAGGAATCTCCAAGGAGGTGAGGAACAGAACAAAATGTTTTCTAATTGGTTATCTAATATTGCCAGAACATACACAGGGACACACCGATGCACAGTGTTCCCCATATTGTTTGTCAGCATGTGTACACACATCTGAACTGAGTACATGTAGCTGGAAATGTAGATCAAATATGTTTGATGATAATGCCCAGGTTAATATTTAACAGTCTCTTAGTAAAATCCTTTTTCTTTTCTTTTTTTAATACGTCTGGATTTTATTCCAGCATAAACATGATACGAAGTATATCAGTGTTGATACACAAATTTTAGGTACATAACATTAGCAGTATGTGGTTATTTAAGGGATAGACACAGTCTACTCCTATATATAGTGTATTAAAGTATAGTTTTGCCATGAACTATTATAGTTAAAGTACGAGGACCCTTGCGTCCGAGTACTTTAATGTTATAATAGTTCATGGCAAAAGTATACTTTAATACACTATATATAGGGGTAGAAAGTACTCTACATTTGTTCAATAAAGAAGCTTATATTTAACATTCATAAACCGTCCGTTTATGAATACATAAACTGGACCCGTTAACTGGCTGTTCCATCAAAAGGGTGTTGCCACAGACATGACATTGTGCCACTGTGACGTCATATTATACGTCACCAGCTCTTCACAGTGTTAAAAGTAAGGGCACGTGACATTGGCATTTTGCCAACTCACTTTACCGCCTCATAAAGTATACTTTGTGCCTTTGTTCTTACACCATACTATGTTAGAATAACAATTAATATACGAGTAATCGATAATTTTACATACTGCTACATACTCTGAAGTTGTCGTACTCTATAGTGAAATCATTCTTAATACTCAATGTTATGTTAATAGAATTCTGGTAAAGTAATTTTTGTATTGCTCATAGAATTCTGGTAATATATATTTTTTATTTTAATAAAACAAATATACAACATTGTCACTACACACTAAATGTTGAAGGAATTAATTTTGTATTAACATGACACCAATCATCCCTGATGTATGGAACAAGAAAGGATTCAAACTCAAAACTGGTTGTGTAGTCTGTCGCACTTACCACTGTGGCATACCTGAGATTCCCTCCATGCAATGTACACAGCCTGTGAAACTTTTTGAATATGATTTCATGGAGGATTTATGGAGAAAAAAACTTGAGGAGCTTGAGTTTGTACTAAAAAATGTATCGTAATCTTGTGGCCTGGTGCCAGAAATACATGTATGTGTACCTGTGTGTTGACAGAGGAAGGAACTGACCAGTATCAGTGAGTCGTTCATCAGACTGGACATGGCTGGAGCGGTCAAGGACATCCGCAGGTTCAACTATGTGTGTAAGGTGAGGGTGAGAGAGGTAGAGAAAATGAATGAATGAGAGAATGAATGAGATAATGAAAGTGAATGAGAGAATGAATGAATGAGAGAATGCATGAATGAGGGAGAACATAATGGATGAATGAGAGAGTGAATGAATTAGAGAATGAATGAGAAAATGAATGAATGAATGAGAATGTTGACTGAGAATGGATGATAATGAAAGAGAATGAATGCATGAGAATGTTGACTGAGAATGGATGATAATGAAAGAGAATGAATGCATGAGAATGAATGGGAATAAATGAGAGATTATGAGTGATGAGGATGAGGAGTGAGGAATGATTATAAATGAGAAGATAATGAGAAAATGAGTGATTGAAAGAGAGAAATTGATAGTGGGTATGAATGTGAATGAGTGAGACACAGGCTCATGTTCTATCATCTCTGTTGTAGATATTGCAGTTACTGCTGGGTTCCAAGCTCTCGTGTCTCAGTGGCACTGCTCAGAAACAAGTCTTCAGTGTCTTGGAGGCCACTTCCGAACAAGGTCAGCACCGATTGGTTGCTATATATAGTCATGGACGTGTAGTCACGTGCCGGTATCGTACACATAGCTTGCAGCCATATCGTATTGAGCAGTCATGGTGACTATAGGACAGGAAGTGTCATCTGGGTCATTTCAGGTGACCGGTGACACTGAGATATAACGTTAGATAATCAAGGTTATGTTTAATGGAAACCAATGCAGCATGGTTTGAAAACGGAATTATAGGCTTTGATATAAATATTCCAATGACCATAAACCACGAAAATATCTCTCGACCATATATCATGAATATTATAGCATGGTTGCTAGTGAGGCTTGCGACGGTTGCTATGAATGACGTCTGCATCATGAAGTTTTCATGCGACGTCATATTGGGATATCATTATCTGTCAGTCGGTTTGACCAATTTATTTCACCGGGTTTTGAATGAATCTAGGGTTATCTCGTGTCAACTTACAGTCCCTACCAAATTTTATTGTAAAAAGGTTATTGCCCTTATTGCAGTGTTGAAGACAGAGTACAGTCTGAGCACACTGCGAGCGTTGTTGAAGGCGGCCGATCTGGCACTACAGCAAGGGAAGACAACTCACATCGGCAGCGCACGACTCTGGAACAACCACCAGCAGAAAGTCAGCAAGATCTACAGCCAGGTGGATGCTTACAAAATGACTGAGGTACAATGAGTTTTACACCTGGTCCCAGAGATGACGAAACCTTTTTGAGTATGATTTCATGCTCAACTCAGTTTTTTTTCTCATAATTCCCCATATGAAATTTGAGCTCGAGCATGAAATCGTACTCAAAATGTTTTGTAATCTCAGGACCTGCACCTGATGTTCATTCATTCATTGATTGATTGGTATTGATTGAGTAATTGATTGCCAATGATTGATTGTCGTTTATTGATTGATTGTCATTGATTGATTGATTGTCGTTTATTGATTGGTAGTACATAATATTTGATGATATTTGAAGATTATTGATAATCAGTAGGAAAAATTGATGAAATTTGGTGATTCTTAATAATGAACAGTAATGATTGATAATGATTAATGCTGGTTTTGATGATTTGGTAATGATTGCCATCAATCGGTGATACTTGATGATGATCCTTGGTGATGCTTGATGATCCTTGATGCTGCTTGACAATTATCATTACTTGATGATTGATGCCGAATAATTAATGCTCCTTGTAGCCTGTGGGTGAGGCTGGACAATGACTGACTAGCAATGCCTGGTGTTTCAGCGTCAGAATGACGGCAAGCTGATGATAATGGACCTGCCGGACGACTGTATCCGTAGCATCCTCAGCTGCCTGGCCGACCACAAGGACATCCTCCACACCTCGGCCACCGCGCACACCGCACACGAACTCACTCAGGATACCCAGCTCTGGAAGCAGCTCTGCTTCTTCCACTTCACGGACAAGCAGCTACTCACCTTCCTGCCGGCGGCCATCGACGAGCCCACCATCGACGAGCCGATCATCGACTGGAAGTACATCTACAGGAGATGCTACAAGTAGGAGGCCCGTTCATGTTCTGATCAATCAAAATCAAAATCAAAATCAAAATCTACATTTACAAAGTGCTGGAGACGGAGAGACCTGATGCCGAGAGTACGAACATTTTCTGAGTGGGATTTCATGCTCAACTGAAAATTTGAATTGGTATTTGTGAACAAAAACTTTGAGTTGATCATAAAATCGTACTCAGAAATGTATTGTAACCTCGGAGCCTGTGTATGTGTTATTGAGCTTGTAGAGTGGATAGTACTGATTGTTTTGATAGATGGAACCCAGTCAAAAACCAGTCAGTATTTGCATTTAACCCTCTCCATGCTGGTTAGACACTGGTACTGGGGGACTATTCTCAACACGTCCTCATGATCTTCTTGGCCTAAAAACATGCATAACATTCTCATAGGCCCTGATCTTCAGGGCATCTCTGGTTGTATCCAGCATAGAGTTAATAGAAGAAAATAACACATTTATCAGAATATTTTCCAGTGATACTGTACGATCCTCCACGTGTGCCCGAGATGTATTTCCCAACTGATATATCTGTAACAGATCAATTTAGCAAATGAATCTGCATGACTTAGGATATGTGTGAAGTAATTTAGTTCAATATTACCATATCGTGTATAGTACGCACCCCTTTCTCAAACAAAATAAATGGGTAATTTGCTTAGTTTGTGTGAATACATTTTCATCTTTTCAGACGTTTTGGAAAGAAGGATATCTTCGCAGACCAGTTGGCCTTGTGCTATCACTGCAACAACATCTTCTGGAAGGTAATTTAATATCGCGTGATTAGTCATGATTAGAGAATGAACTGCAATACTTCTATCTAAGGGGTGAATGACAGCAAGGATAATGATGCAGAAAGAGGATTTGGTGGTCAGAACAAGCCCAAGGAAAGATGGGTTGGCAAGAAACCTGAGGGCTTATTATTATTATCTTAATTTCTGACACTGTAAATAGATTACATAAATTGAAACCAAATATTATTTTAGCATCCCTTGATGAATTTCAAGAAAAGGTTATTTTTTAACTGCCTGCGATTGGTCAATTATGTTGTGTCACTTGAAATTACCAGAACGTTTATCCTCGTTGTCTTTGCAGTCTCTGGGCCACCCATGCTACAGCGAGGAACCACCAGCCTCCAATCTCCTCAGCCCGGAACAGTTCCTCAAACTCTTTACACTGTGATTCCTCCCTACCCTCCTCAAACCCCTCCCCTCCTCAAACCTCAGAGGTTGAATCGTACATGTAAGCATTGTGATACTAGCAAAATCAATGTACCTACAACACTGTTCGTAACTAGAGACTGCCATGACAGGTGAATATGTATATCAAGGTCAAGGTTGATCAAGGTCAATTTTGATCTGGGTCAAGGTCGACAGTATTTTCAAGGTTGAGGTCAACCTGAAGTCATCATATTTTCATCACATATTATTATCATTTGAGATTTGGGTGCGTATATTGGTTGGACATGGATTCTGCATCATGGAATGATCATTACAATCTGCATTGTCATCGTCTTGGAAACGTCACATCATCGGAACACATACGCAGGTCTAGACAGTAAGGATTGTCCGTCTGCCCGGGACAGGTGTTATGCACAGGCGGACATGTGAAATAGCCCAGATTAGCAAGTAGATTCATGCCCGACAGGACACAGGGACAGGTGCCTCAAAAAGTTAATGTAGATCCCTGATACCATATCAAATACGGTTTGAAAAATATCATTGTTTTTCATGATCATCATCAATACAATTTTATAATTGAACCAACCTGCAGTGTGCTAAAAAAAGAAAATGATCTGACTAAATACTTGAAGGATAGATGGATGGATGCTTGCACCCAAAGTTCCATCGATTAATGCCAAACCATCAAATTTGATTCTCTTTCCCAGTGTGCTTCAAGACACAGGATTTTTTGTTTATATTCGTCTTCACCAAAGTACAGAACCTTCTCCAAAGTGTTTTCAGCTAGCACAGTACAATTGCACAATACATTATCACAATTCTTTTTAATAAACGTCACAATTGATTTTCCCACCTCGGAGCAGAAAACAATATAATCTTGTACATGTGTGTAGGGAGCAAGTCATTTCAGTAAATAGATCATCTCCTTTAGTGATAAATTTGTCTATAATAATTTATTTTCCCATATTTATTATATTAAGTATATTATTTTACTTAATTTTGTTTGCATATTGTTATTTATGCTTTGAAAATAACAACTATTGTCGCAAACTTGTAGACCAGAAGTTTCAACGTTTACTGACCGAAAATTTCAATGTTGTCTGTAACCAATGGTTACCCTACATAGAAAGTGTTCCACTTGCAACCAGAACTGTATACAGATCTGTAACAATTTCCTGTATACATACAGCTTTTACAGTTAATAATACTCAAAGACTTGTCAAGTAGAATTCCTCCAATGTGTATGAATCGCATCAATGGTGGTCTTTCATGTAGATAATGGCAACATAGGTTTACACCATTAAGGCTATTTATAGTGTTCTGTTCATGAACTTGTATCTGTAATGTATATATTTAATGTTGCTACCATTTGCCTAACTAACAATTGATTACTAATTACTAGTAATTAGTGAAGTAATGTTCACAATAGTAAACTTCTCACTTGTGTAATATTGGAAAATAATGACATATTTATCAACTTTCATCGGATTGAACAATATGTTATCAATATATTACAGGAATTGTAAAAGCTCTGAGTTTCGAATACGCTCAGAATATGCATGCATGTGTCAAAGGTGAACACACATTATAGTATAGTATAATGCATGTGTCAAAGGTGAACGCACATTATAGTATAGTATAATGCATGTGTCAAAGGTGAACGCACATTATAGTATCGTATAATGCTATTAAAATGCTTATCACAGCCACCAGAATACTATACACGTTGGTTTTAACAAACATCTAACACAAAATAGATGATAAACATACATTAATAGTGCTACAGTGCCTCAGTCAGTTGTTTATGTGCTTTCACCTTTGACACACGTCACGTATTTGAAATGTGAAACTATTAATTCGTTCAGAAACTATCGATTCGTTCAGAACAATTTTAATCGCTGTTAATCTGACGATCTGTGATATGAATTATTACTATTTATTTAACTTTTTGCCATGTGACTTACAATATTGTATAGATAACCTGAGTAACAGCAATGCAAGTGACGGAGTCATGCGATATATAGCAGCCGGCCGACTCTGTCTCGACATTGTAACCATTGTGTGTTCTTTGTTAGATTTTAGTGTTTGTTGTATTAAATTATATTTGTAATAATGTGTAATGGTCTGTCTCATCCTCCTAACACAGATCCAATACCTCCTGCCTGCCAAGTTCATATGGAACAACAAATTATTCTTCTTTGCTACATAACATTATGTGGCAGGGGAAGTAACATATATCTAGTAAAACTGATTTTCTCCGTTTACCCTCCCTGCTGGCTCAATACAAAGCTCAGCTCTGTATGATGTCTTCAAGCATAGGAAAAAGTTAAACATCGAGAAGCATGCAGACGTAAAATTTGGGTTTTGAGGAAATGGCTGCAAGATATTGTGCTTGTAATGGCCGACATCTTTAAGTCTGCGCCATATTTGTGTAGTGGTTATTCGATTTGTGTTGTCTATAGATCTGAGCAAATGACCTCGACATTAGAAATCTTCCTCATATTTTTATCATGGCTTACTGTTCAGCAGATATATTTACATTTAAATATGTTTTTTTTTAAATGTGCAAGATAATCCAGAGTTTATTTTAGATGTAACAATTTTAACGCGAGCTTTTACATTCATTTGCTGTATATATGTGGTATGTATTTCTGTGTAGCACAATGTTTAAAGGAACACAATAAATACAGGTTCCGTATTCTAGTCATGTACTGTAGTTATACATGCATGTATGTGCACACAAACCTTTTTTGGTCAGTATAGCCTGTGCACACAAACTTTTTGTGGTCGGTATACTATACTCTTTTTTTTTTTGCATGTTATTTTACAATATATGATATTTAACTGTATTTACTTTTTTGATGTTATAGGTGATAGGAGTTATATTTATGTAACTGTTTGTAAGAGTGTTTCGTGTTATTCTACAATATTATTATCAGACGTAGGTAAGCTTTCTTAATGATCTAATTTTGTGTAGTTTAGTGTGGACTGTTAATGAAAGTTTGCTTTTAAAACTCAAATCTCAATATTTCTACCAGAAGTAGAAAGCACTTATTTTGTTTAGCCAAGTGCACAGCATTGACATTGTTTTGTACGAGTTTTAATTCTCGCTTTGTATATTGCAGTTATCTCCCCTGCTCAATAGAGTTCACGGTTGTGATTGTATGGCTGCTAAACAGGGCCATTTCTCACATACATATACTCAATACAAAGTCAAATGTTTTCTTTTATCTGGTAGAACCTCCATCTGTCGGTACAACAGTTTTGTTGTTTCAAGTATTTTGAGGAGTTGTAGTGTATACTAATAGTTACTCACTCTAAATAATAATCCGATTGGTTGACAGGATTGTTGATAAACTCAGATTGATTAATCAATTTGCTTAGTAAGAATAGTTTGTGTTAATACCAGAATGGAAGAAAATACTGATTTAGTGTGCAAGGAATTTGTGGTTTGATACTATTTTCCACAGTATTTCAGCAACTGGTGGAAAATAGCCTGTAATAACTGCAATATGATAATACTAAGCTGACGTCTTTTCTCAAAGATGTCTCTTGTTTGGTGCATATAGGATAATTTAGTACTTGGACATTTTTGAGAATATAGAAAAAAGTTTCAATTTTCTTGGCATTTCTGGAAGTACTAACTTGTTATGATGCAAACAAACTTTGTTTCACTCATTACTTTACAGATTGAGACGATATTTATGTTTTTTAGGTAACAATATGTATCTGTCATGTTAAAACTTTAATGTTTATGTGTGTGTGTTTGTGAGTTACAGTTCAATGTTATAACCTAAGCTGGCCTTGCCAAAGTAGTTGAGATATCTCGTTGGATAATTTTTTAGAAATATTTTATAGAAATTGTGCAATGTTTTCCTTGTATGCTTTCGGTTTAAATTTACAAAAAAAATAGTTTACTGATCCAGTAACAATCAATATTACTAAAGCAGAGTAAATTTACTATTAAACCTCAACCCCTGTTACATGTTTTCACCTAGTCTGCTTTTATTTGGAAATTACTTCAATAAAAAAACAAGTAAAATGGAAATAACTTTGCCATTCAGTTTAAACATCACTCCTTTTTTTTTTTTAAATGTTATATTCCTTATAAAAATTTATGCATTGTTATACGGATCATTATGTTAATTTTATTACATTTGCAATTTTGTGGACAAATATCCGTAAACCAATTAACCAATTGAGCTGCCTGACTGCTACTGTTTGTTAACTACAATGTACTTGTGACAGTTGTTCCGAGACAGATGCTGTAGTGTGCTAGGCGTATGAGCAAGTGCGTACTGTTTGCACTATTTATTGTTGACAAGTGTTTTCATGACTTAATATCATGATTTAAAAAAAATAATAATAATCTGTTTTTCTTTTTTTTTAATCGGAGCGTTGAGCCACTTTCAAGATTATTTTGCTCATATCATGGCAAGAGTAAACCTGCAGCACCCTGTAGCACCAAGTGGTGCAGTAAACCTGCGAGAGCCAGCTGGTACTGACAAACCAAGGATGATGCCACGGTACAGACAGCACATCCTATCATGATCACGTCGGAAAGTTAGCTTTCATTTTATTAAATCCTTTTAAAAGTCATCAGAGGAATGGCTTTCTTGGTGACTTATCTCCCTTTAACCGTTCAGTTCATCACCTGGCTCCCGTTTCACAACGGCCTCCTAACTATTTAGGCTCCTAAACCAGTCCTAAACGTTGTCACCTCGTAACAAGTGTTTCACGACGACGTCACAAGTCGTATCCCTTCTTAAATCGGCATCTAACTTAGGCGGTGATAAACTGGGTCATAAAGTTAGGAGCTCCTAAATTTAGGATGCATTATTCTGACATCAATTAGGAATTTCAATCACTCGTGCACATTCCCATTCAACAAAGCATAATAGGTACCAAAGCCTCCGATATTGGCAATAATATTTCATGTGGCACCATATATAAGCTAAGATTCATGTACATACATCGAATACATGTCAAATTATCAATACAAAAATCTGAGGAAAAAAAGGCCATGAAAAGATCACACCACAGCAAAAGCAACAAAATGATAAAACTGACGACAAAATGTTTCGTAAGCCGGAAGGTTCAAGGAAGGATACACGTAGATTTAAAACACTGATATCGTTATGTATTGTATCACTATCACTGTTAAATGGGAATACCAGTGAATGTTCTCAACTTGAATTTCGACAATAAATTCAATAACAACATCAACAAGAGACAGATATGCTTCGAAAACGGGGACTGAATAGAAATCGCCTATTCACTGTTCAGGATCTGAGAATGATTCTAAAAGAAACCACATGTAACGATATCAATAAATACGTTCATTATCCGAAACATTTCTAAAGGAAACCACACTTAATCATACAGATATCTATAAAATATCATCACAGACTTTGGTTTTGAATTCACACATTGACTAGGGCTTAATGCCACAATTTATATTGCTCGCCCTAAATATTGCCATGTGACTCCTCACAGCCGAATATAGTCAAATGGATAACTTATTACTTTATCTTGGGATGCAATGTTACACAAAGCCAAGTGGAAACAACTGTCTATACACACATTCCCCTTGGAAACTACCTAAGAATTATATTCCAATATATCTATCTAAAGATCAACTAAATCAGCCTATGTATATCATTTGGAATACATGTACTGATGAAAGAAATTTGGAGGAATGTTGAGAATTAGGAAGTTGGTATCGAGTGAATCAGGTTGGTTACCAGGGGTGCGTTCAATGGAGAATACATACAATACACTACAATACAATACTTTTCTCTACATTTAGTAGTTCGCTGAACGGGTTAGTAGGAAAATAGCAGGAAATCGGTTTGCGCGTGCGTCCAGTCCATTCGCTTCATGCTTTGGGTTTTCATACAAAACGCTACGCAGTCCAAACCTGTATTAAAATGTATGCATACATATGCATACGTATTGCTCACTGAATGGCTTGCGTATTAATACATAGAATACATATGCATATGTATTCTCCACTGAACGTACCTCTGGTGTGTATATATATATATAAACTTTATAAATAAGACTTCTCAAATAGACTTCATGACACAACAGCTAAAATTAATTGATAAAATTACTCAATTGACAACTATGGATATAGTGCTTGCAAAGATCTGAACAATTTCTTTTTAATGTAAGACGCCAACAGGAAATTCAATAACTAGCGATTCCCAATGCAATCTGTGACAAGATTAATTGAAGGATGATGACTGGTCACGTTCAGTAATAATCTTGAAATTTGTCACGTCTCCCATTGAAATATAAATAAAAGAAAATATTAATTTTGATTTGTTTTCATTACACTTTGGTTTGAAATCTTTGAAAAATTAAAAATAATAATGTTCCTCAAAGATGAGTAATGAAAAATTTCAATGAATCAATGAGTAAATAAATACGAATCATTGAATTTGACAAGTCAATATCCTCAGCTCTCTTGCAATGAAAGTCTGTATTTTACTTTCACAATGAATCAAACATTCAGATGCCACGAGTATTGTTAGTATGGACATAGTATAAAATGTTGTATTATGAAAATTAATGGTTAATTCTGTCGCATTCCTATCAACATTATATTTTACGAGGTGTCATCTGCATGCGTGTATGAGTGTTTGAGCAGTATTCTTCAACTTGAACATAACAAACCAGCTCGGAGCTTCGAATACGTGTGCACGTGTCAAAGGTGAACTCACACGAACAACAACTGTCTGAGGCTCTGTAGCCCTAATAATGTATATTTATCATCTATATTGCGTTACATGTTTGTTCCACCAATGTACATTATTCTGTAAGCATTTTAATAGCATTATACTATACTACATGTGCTTTATACTATACTACATGTGCTTTCACCTACGACACATGCATGCATATTTTCTGTATGCAATTAAAGCTCCAAGCTGGATTATTAATGTAACAAATTGGCTATGTAATACTATAAATATCAGTTCAACATTACTACGTCAGATCATGCTAATATTATCAGATCGTGCTTATATTATAGCTCATACCAATGTGGATGCATTTTATTAATAATTCTATTCAATTGTGTGACTGAACTTAATTGAATTAGTGCTTTACATCGCAGCAGGAATATTTCACCTATGTTCGCCGAGTCAAGTGTTTGACTATGGGGGGGGGTCACACCATGCTACGAGAGGAATTTTCTACACTTTGGGGGGTGTCAACATTCTTGGCATAACGAGACGCCATGCAACACGGGCAGTTGCATGACCAGACACTAACTGTGAGCCGAGAGCCCAGGACTTACTTGGGGTGTAATGTATGGAACTGTGGTGGCCTGCATGATGTCTGGGTTTAACAGGATGGGTATGTGAGTTGGGCTGACGTGTTGTGTCCGCGTGACGGCATAGGTGGGGCTACCTGTAGGGGGGAGGGATTGCACGGCGGCAAGGGAGGTAACTGTGGGAAGGGGAGGCTGGAGGATGTATGCGGTTCCGGAAGGCGCCAGGTCGGTCTGCGACATCAGCGGACTGCTGGACCGAGGGGAGGACGTGGGTGTGTATTCTGAAATAAATATAGAAGCATAATTTGAAATAAGAATCCTCACAAAACGTTCATTTGTAGAAGGCACAACAGACTGATGATCCAAGTCCAACCCTGCGGTTTATCCGAATCTGCAGAGCATTGAAGGAATCTTTCACCTATACGCGATGATTCTAAATCTTGAGATTGACTACATAAATTCTTGCTGACTAATACGCCAGCTCGGCCAGCTTGGATTTTAAAATGTGCACAGAATACACATGCTGGTGTTAAAGGTGAAAGCACATTATGATATAGTATGATACTATTAAAATGCATATCACAACCACAATATTACTATATAGTCATTGTAACAAACATGAAACGCTAAATAGATGATAAACACGCATTACTAGAGCTACAGTGCCTCAGACAGTTGTGGTTCATGTGATTTCACCATTTTTGGACAATCAAATTCAAGCACTATTTAAGCACTTTTCAAGGACCGTGAGCACCATTTTCAAGGACTATTAAAT
>JAUTBT010041279.1:0-17205 GCA_032361225.1 Lepetodrilus schrolli | reverse complement strand
CGCTACGGATGTTGCGGGTTTCCTCCTGCCCTAAACTGACAAGTCGTGATATAAGTGAAAAAAATCTTGAAAGCGACCTATACTGGCCATGGCCCTTAATTTATTTTGTTGAGCACATAACAGGAATATTCGTTTCAATTAAGACTACAGTATTGTCATGAATAGTGGAACTGTGACTTGTTTGATTAATTCCGACATGAATTGAAAATCTAGTTATTTATTTAATTCATGCCCTT
Source organism: Lepetodrilus schrolli (assembly GCA_032361225.1). Classification (NCBI taxonomy): domain Eukaryota; kingdom Metazoa; phylum Mollusca; class Gastropoda; order Lepetellida; family Lepetodrilidae; genus Lepetodrilus; species Lepetodrilus schrolli. Next base: position 16,969 of record JAUTBT010041279.1, on the reverse strand, counting down.
CTAGAATGAACAGCACCAGACTCTTCTGAATGGTCTTGTTTGACTGCGCAGTCTTCACATTTCGGGGTCTTCATCACAGATGTTGACTTGCACATCTTCCTGGTCAATCTTCCGACAGACGCGGCAGTCCACACAGTCTCCGGCCACGGTCCTATTGTTTGACGACGGCCTTGATCAAACTCTCTCATACGATGCTCGTTCAGTTCTGTCACAAACGGCTGTTAATCTAGAATTGCCAGTTACGATGAGTGCAGTAATACGTGTCCATTCACGAGCTCCAACAGAATCTGGCATTGGCAGTTAGTTAAACACACCGATAATATTGTGCAATATATACTGATTATTTTATGTGCAATACCGTATATAACATATATTATGTACAATTTTATTAAGTATATGACGTGCAGTATACAAAGTATATATTATGTGCAATATACCAAATATATTATGTGCAATATATCAAATATATTATGTGCTATATATCAAATATATTATGTGAAATATACCAAATATATTATGTGGAATATACCAAATATATTATGTGCATTATATCAAATATATTATGTGCAATATATCAAATATATTATGTGTAAAATAAAAAATAATGTGCTATATACAACCTATAATATGTGCAATATACCAAATATATTATGTGCAATATACCAAATATATTATGTGCAATATACCGACAATATTATGCACAAACTACCGATGATATACTCATATTAATTCAACTATTTGTACGCCTTCTATCCGTCTCGTCGTGACAGATGACTGTCATGACGTGAACTGTGTACTATTAAAGCCCGGAACCTACACAATCTCACACATATTATCGATGTTGATCGTGTGTAATCGAGATAACGTGGTTAGTTTGTCATAAATTAGTTCTTTTCTTCCAGCCATGCGTTGTTTGTATAATCTTGTCACCCATTGAAGCTAATTAATTACGTGCACCCTCGCTGAGTTTATTGGTATGCCAAATGAATTATAGTCCATAATAATCTGAAAATAGTGTAGCGTGGAAATGCAGTTTTCATCCTTGGTCCGCCAGTACCAGTCGGTGCTCGCAGGATTTCCTCCTGCCATAAATTGACAAGCTGTGATGTGTGAATACATCTTGAAATAGGCTCTAAAGTCCAATTTTAAAAGAAAATCTGTCAGTATTTGAGAATGTACACATTTACGCGCACGCACGCACAGACAGGTATGCAGACAGGTAGGTTTATCAACAGACAGAAAAACAGGTGAGTATAGGATAGACAGGAGGCAAGCAAGCATACCTATAAACAAACAAACAAACACGCAAACAAACAAACAGGGATAGCTCCGTACATATATATATATATATATATATATATATATATATACTTACACACTGACACACAGCACAACACACTTACACGCGCGCACGCACACACACACACGCACGCACACACAAACAAACAAACAAACACACACACACAATAACAAACAAACAGACAGCCAGAGAAACAGGCTCAATTTATATATTCCGCATCGCAATCAAATTACTTGGAAAGTATTACATGAACGAAATGCAACCAGCTTCCCTGACTTTCCACAGATGTCAGTTTCTCATTCACTATACACTATTTGTTCTCAGGTACAGTCTCGCATTCCCTCATTAGCGTAGTGTTTGCTCATTATCACAGGCTGTCTCACGCTCTATCTCTCGTACCTTGGTAAACAGATGTCATTATCTGATATTGGAAATGAACATCTTCCAGCCCTGTCTGATTCCACAGCATATGCATACTGTCGCGTACAACATTACTAACCAAATTTCATTCACATGTCATTTGAAGTAATTACATTTGCCTTTGCATTATTCGCGTAACTGGAGACCGTCTAATCTCCATAACGACCAGGAAAAAACCCAAACGACGAACCATCTTTGAAGAAGGCCATCTGTCCAAGTCAAACGTCAGTGATCATGTTGTTGGATTTTTATTCTTCCCAGGTTTGCGAATACTAAAACCCTCTTTCGTCAGATAGATGCAGCAATTACATTTGTTTGCTTGAAGTTATGGATATGTTTTATGAAAGTAACACCACGGTAGCTTTTTTTTTCTCTCCGGGAACTAGCGCCACTTCTAAGCCTGCCCGTTAGCATGGAAATCGCAGGTAAAAAGAATCTGCGCGATACATCAACTTCAATAGTCAGTGAAGCTACCGAGTTTCCACGGAACTGACCGAATAAGATGAATGTATTTTTTTGGGGGGCTGTAACTTGTCAATTATGCCATCGATCGTATTTATATCAAAGCATTAAAATAATATTTCTTGGTCATGTGACAGTAGGATGTCGTTATCATGCGATAATTGACCGATCAATGGCGGGAAATCTACTGCTCGGTGGGGGGTTCGTATGGGCGTGAATTCGAGTGATTATCACGTGCAGCGCGCGCTTTTGTCAATACTACGTCTGATTTACGACATGCGTGACGTCATGCGGTTCTTACGATTTATACGGCTAAAAAGACATTCCGGTCCCAAGTCACGTGTCTTCGCGAACGTTAAGAAATCCACGTGACCGGGGACCAGGATGGGCTGAAACAGTGTGACCTACAGTACAGAGATGGAGATTCACCGAGGTACGTAGAGCTTATTGGTGTGTTCCCATTGCGAGACATTTGTCAGTAAAAGGCATACTATTTGGCATTTGGACGTCAAATCAATGATGAGAAGGGTTGGGTTACACCATTGACGTAGTTAGAGTGATATTCCGGAAGTACATTCACATCAACGTTAAACGTGAACATCCTTCAACCTGCTGTTGTTACTGAATGCCAACACGACGTTTAGCCAGCTGAACTAGGTACAGAGAAAATACCATTTTACGATATTGGTTGCTCTCTAGCCTTCTCCTCATACCATACCTAAATATAAAAATATATTATCGTCAGCAGGGAAGGAAAGACATAATTATGTCAAAGTCATAACTACCTTGAGCTGTTAAAAAAACAGCATTAATATTATGCAGATTTGGCAAAGCTTGGAGAGAAATCACAGCGCTGAAGGCTCATTAATTCCGAATCTTCCGATTTTTTTTTGTGCGTGCCAATTAAAGTTTATCCCGAACCTTAGGACACTATTATGGCGTGACTACTGCTAAATTTCAGAGCAGCGTACAAAATGCATATACTACAGTATATTATGCAAACAATAATTACCAAATGTTAAATTTAATAAATTACCCATGCATTTCATGCAAATTGAGTATTATTATTATTAATATGTTAAACGAACATTTACACGATCAAAAGCAATTTACGAATCATATTATATAATAATACACGCACATATAAGTATGAAACCATACATATTTACTTCTGTTTCTGATCGCTGGACAGGTACGTGAACATCACATCACGCACGCAAATCTGTTTACGCGATGAACCCAGTGTCGTCATACGTCAAATGCGGCACCTAAAATATTCACTGAATTACATTCCCCTATGTATCATCTAGTTATTTCTCATATTATATACTATCCATGGATATTATGGAGTATCCATCTTGATCAGAAGAATGCTACCATCTCAATGATTGTGCTCATGTCTTAATGTAAAGGATTTTGATATCCAATTCGTAATTACTGGTAATTATTCGTAATTAGTCCATGGCATACAGATGACGCCCACAGCAAAAACAAATACCTCTCACGTCAACTTTATTACTATTTCGGTCTAATTTTGGTGCGTTCTGTTTTACACGGTTAACCTGTTTGCAAAGTTCACTGTTCTTGTTGAAGTTTGGAGAAACATGATACACTGAAGGCGGAGAAACCGGCCGTAATCAGTATCCAATGTCGTCTTGAAGAACACGTTCAGTTGACTCCATTGAAGAAAATCGACAAGACACGAGCTGCTCTTAATAGTATTAAACCAAAGCCATTAATAATTCAATAGTCACACATAATATTTGAGTGTAGAGTCTAGAACCTGAAGTTATATTTTGACATCGTTTTAATGTATACGGCTTCTGTATGAATACATGTATTATGCAAATAAACCGTAATTGAATTTTACGAAATTAGACACACAACAACAAGCAAAACATTAAGCTTTAAATATTGGAACATGCCTCAAAATACACTAGATGAATTTAAACATATAGATATAAGCGCTATCAGTTATAGATTGTCAAAAATACATTTGGTCTACTTTCTATTAAGAGTTAAGGAAATTCTAATAGAGATGAATAACCCCATTAAAGGCATACACTCACGGGTTTGCTCACATATTTCATGGTCAAAATGTTTACATGAAAGTATTACATTTGATGTGTCTACACAAGCATATTGGGTAACCGGCTAAATTGTCCGCATATCCCGCTGGTTTTCAAATTGTTCATATTTTATTGTTTTTTTAATATTTATAATTATGTAGCTTTATTGGCACCAGTAGTCGTGAAAGGTTATTTTGATCGTGTTCAATTATTATAGTTATCCCCCTTAGTCTATTAGACTATAGAAAATTGAGATATTAAAGTACATTACCAAATGATTATTCGGGTTTTACCGGCAATGTCAACTGCAATGGAATTTTACCTACCCTACAGCGGTAAAAAGATATGTAGAGGTACAAAAGCGATTATATGTATGCTAAGTGCATGTACTTTACATCTTTACTACTCCAATTCGGTCCAAAACGACAACTTAATCTGTGATTGTATGCCTTTAACATATGTTACCCGGCATTTGAAAAATAGTATAAATGATAAACTACAGTAACATGAACATATGTGAAAACGTTTGAACAAAGAATTTTCATTATTGAAATTATATTGAGAATACTATAGAGTACAAAGCTGTCACCATCATTTATTAAAACGGAAGAAGTAGATCTACGATACTCTGATTCTGCATACCTACATTTGACGGCTGTCAAGTAGGCATAATTGTATGTGTTTCGAGGATGCATATATATAAGCTTTCATGTAATCGCATTTACTTCTTCATACATTGTGCAAGCACACGGAGTTATGGCATCGTCGCGTACGCAACAGTGTTCTCTTACAATTCAACCTTCTATATGCCTGTCAACGACAGGTTTAACGGTTCATTTAGCCGTCTAATTAGTGTTGATATATCGACTTTAACGCCTGAAAATACCTTTGCTGCTTCATTTCGCGCTTGGCATGCTCTGGCAGTCTTGTGTATTCCAAATAAATTTTATGGGAGGAGTGTCTAATCAACTAGTTTGCAAAACTAAGAACAATTACGATATTGTCTATAAAATGTATATCCCCGTTAAGTTTAGATGTAATTAAGCCAAAGATAAAAAATAGTAAAATCGCACGATTCCTAAATGCCAAACTTCCTGAAGTAAAAGCTTCTATGGAAGGAAATGATAATAAGGAGAGAGAGAGAGAGAGAGAGAGAGGGAGAGAGAGAGAAAGAGAGAGAGAGAGAGAGAGAGAGAGAGAGAGAGAGAGAGAGAGAGAGAGAGAGAGAGAGAGAGAGAGAGAGAGAGAATAGCGAGAAATAAATACATATATTAGTTTCAACTGATGTTAAATCCGACTACATCTCGAGAATTATGGTATAATTATGGTTAGTTCGGCATTGCTGGACCACCACCACAGACTTACCCCAAGTATCTGCCATTACAACAATCTCACACGTTTGAAACATATGCCCATAGATCGATAATCCATTGGAATAATTCATTGTTAAAGATGGTAGCGCTAATTAGCACAGACACTGAATATATCAGATTGGTATCAGATCGTCTCATCTCAGCTCGTCGAGATTGCGGGGTGAAAGTTCAACATTGTATCATTTCCACCGTCTTAGTCCAAATAGTGGATATAGACTGACAATTCCCGCATAACTGCTAGTATAGCTAATGAAACGTCATATGCATTTTACTACTAGTAAATGATAAAATAGCTAAAGTATATAGAATTTTTTTCACTTAAAAGCTATATTATCATCGAAGTTATGCTCATTGGTAAAATGACAATAGATATAAGTTTCACTTAAACGCCTAATTTCGCATCAAATTTGTATTTTCGATAATATAATGATGAATTAAATTACTAGTATGCATTTTCTATATTACTCTATATATCACTGCTATTATTTGAGTTGAAATGTGCAGCAAATATATAGAGAATCTCACCCGTGTCTTGGAATATCAAATATATCAAGACGAGTCGTGGAAGTTATTAAAGCCGAGGCTTTGCCGAGGATTTAATAACTTTCATCGACGAGTGTTGATATATTTGATATTTCAAGACAAGAGGGTGAGATTCTATTTATCACCAAATATAATTTAACTGTGAAGTCAAATCTTTAGGCTGCTGTGCATTTGTACTGTCACTTCATAGCAATGCTATGACATTACAATTGTAGCTATGACATTACAATTGTAGAACAATCAAATAATTGTGTCAAGCGATATCTACAACAATGCCATCACAATGGTAGAACAATCAATTAAACATTGAATTGGGTCAAATGATATCTACTGCTGTAGATATCGCTTATTATTTGAAAGCGATATCTACTGCGAAAACGCAGTATTGGGTGATAAAAAACAATACACATGTTCGAGGTGTATTCGTCGTGGTGTACGACAGAATGAGTTTAAAATTAATTTAGGTAATAAATGTCTTTATGCCATTGCTATAGCACCATGACAGTGGTCAGAAGTGTCCTATTGCACTGTGTTATTATCTACAGAGATCAAGTGGTTTACATTATAGCAATGTGTGTATTATTCTGTGTCTGCATACGTTATTCACATCGTAATGTCAGGCCCCGACATTACAAAACTCAGCTCAACTCAGCAAATTCCAGATATACAAATTGAGCTTGAGTATGAAATCGTACTCAAAAGGTTTCTTAATCTCGGGGTCAGGCCCAGATGTTTCATGCTCAACTCGAAGTTTTGGTCACACATCCCCGATAGACAATTTGAACTTGAGCATGACATCGTACTCAAAAGGTTTCGTAACCTCGAAAAAGCTTTGAGTAGACTTCATGCTCAACTCAAAATTTACATTGGGACCAACTCAAAACGTGAAATGAACGAAAAATCGTCCTCGAAAATGTTTCGTAACCTCCGGCCATGCTGTGTATCAGAGAAGGCTATTTAGAGGATCACTACGTGATGTGTTCAGAGAATATGTGTGAAGTGATGTATTAATTATCAAACCCTGATTGGTACGCTTATCTAACACAAGAATGTGTAAAACATCCTTTAAATATTCATGCCTCTGTACACATATTGTCTTGGAATGGAGCGACTTCGACCGACATTTTCATTTTAAAGAGGCAGCGACCAATGTCAGCATGGCTATTATGTGATCATTACGATTGGCCCTTTAATGGCATAGTGTGATGACCTATTTCTTGCGTGTAAATACACACAAATACAAATGACATCTTAAACTACGTTAAATTTCCATAAATGCACACAGATGAATTACATCCTGAACAAAGTAAAATGTCCATTAAATGAGCTGAACATGTTCACGTAGTATTGATGTCATAATGTGAATATACACGGACAAATAATATCTTAAACTACGTTACATCTCCACTACATGAGTTGAACACGTTAACGTAATGATTATGTCATAGTGTAAATACACACAGACGAATGGTATTTATTTTAATTTACACTACATACGTTGAACACTTACACGTAGTTTCGATGTCATGTGAATACATGCAGACGAAAAACATTCTAAACTACTTCAAATTTCCACTAATTGAGTTTTGCACATGTTCAAGGCAATGTGATATCAGACGATCCGTGGCGTTAGGCTATACATGCACAATTATAATCGTCATACACATGCGAAGTATTAACCAAAGAAAGTCTTATGGGAAACCTAGTATAAATCTAATGTACACCAACCACATGGATTCCCCTGGGAGTCATACGTGTAATGGAAATCTAGCCAAACGGACAGGTGACTACAGTAAAACTATCGATACTTACACACATGAGCAACATCCGGTCTGCTTGCACATTACACACCGCCTAGACAAACATCCCACACCATATCTAACACTTACTTCATACCACCTCGATAAACATTTCATGTGGTGGTCTGATACCAGCTAGACATACATTTCCGACAGGACATCTGGGACTTATTGTTTGTGAACATTATGACTATGTTTGCAAACCATTTGAATATTAACTTAGGATTGCATGACTGCCTGCGAATACGAGAACGTATGAATATATTATAGAGGCGAAGACATTTATATCATAGAAATGCAACGGAGCGCAATGACCCATTACAGGATCAAATGGTACAGAGCTTAACTTAGTTGATAGACAACATCTTACTTCTGGTATGCATGGACGCATCTCTGAGTAGAGAATCGAAATCGGCATTTCCTTTCGTCTGATCGAAGGACTTATGCCAAGGCTGTACTCCTATGACACCGACGACAGCCAGGTATATGGCTTCCAGCGTGAAAAAACAGTCAGACTTCACCCTATTCGGGTCGTTTTTGAAGTCGTGGTAGAGTAATCCAATCTTTCGCCATTTGTACTTAAAACACAGGGCAAGAAAAGACTCCCCTGCTTTTGCGTATGATCCTTGAATTCTTGTTAGCAGTTTATATTCGCCTTTGTCGTGGAAAGCACTGACTAGAGCCCCGGGAGATATGACGGGTATCCCCCACTTGAAGCTGAATCTGGCTATCGGCGCCACGCTATAGTCACAAGCAGGTCCTATGAAGACATGGGCCAGTTTTTCGGTGTACATATCTATAGCCGCTAATGGACCTTCCGTTTCAGAACATTTAGAATCCATGTACGCCGTCTTGATGGTATATCCTTGCAGCAATGCCGTGTCGTTCATGACGGACTCGATAGCGTACTCCAACGCTGGTCGAGCTTTATTCAGCACCCAGGGGTACCTCCCGTTGTATGGTAGTAAAATGCCTAGTTTAATGTCCATGCACTTCACTTGTCCAGGCATACCTACCGCCGACATGACAACAAATAGACGCCACCACATCGTTTAAGAAGATTGTATTCTTTAAATTCGAAGATTGGTCAATAATCAAATCATTCGCCGAGGCAAAATGGACGGAAATGAAATCATGTTTAAATTACATTTCCTATTATACCAGTTAACTATGATCGTAGTCCACCACACTTCAGGATTTCTATGCGTCGACGATGTCATTACTTAGCAGGTCAACGGGTCTCAGTCTGTTCTGATATATCTTTGATTATTACTTTCTACTCCATCAGAGCGAGATACGGTTACAGAACATTTACGCCACATTCTGTAATTACGATAAGGCTTACTTCATTGGTTTTACACCACGTTCACGTGTGCCCGAGACAAAATAAGCTGTTTCACGATCATCCGAGATTCCAATCCAAGGACAGACGTTAATCCATTTTAATCCCAGACAAATCACATTGTCCGGGGTAAAGAAACAGTCATTTCCATTACGTATAACATTTGTTCGTGAACACGTACAAGTAACCTGAATTGTCTATGGCATACTAATACTGTTCTACTAATGAGCTAGTGTCCATTGATGCTCTACAAGTAGAACGATATTCAGTCGTACGATTTGCACGGGTTCAACAAACACGATTCCTCCGTTAACTGTTACACCGCTAATTGAGCGGAAAAAGCTATGGCAGTTTGAGGAATCACAATGGTTCCAGTTTTACGGCAAGCTGAAGGGTTAATTCATCACAGGAGTATGAAGACGTCTCTGGAGAATTTCCCATTGTAAAGTGAATCTTCTGAATTAAGACACCGATGTTTTAGGTAGGTGTCTGGAAACCTGTTTATGCAGTTCCGCTGGGAAATCGCGAATCGCTCGTGTCCCTAGTCCATGTATATGCCCTTGGTGCTTGTTCCCTTGGAGCAGATCCGGCGATGAGAGAAGAAATCCTTCCTGATTACGTCCTCAGAATCTGCAATTTTGCTAATAACTTCTGTCACCTAAATATGTCACCTAGTTGACGGTAAAATTCACTGGTAGTTTCTTTTGTCAAGCGATAATTCATAACTAGGAAGTATATTTGTATAGGCAGGCTGTCCTTTTAGCATGCATCGCCTGTCAGTAAGAATTCGATGTCACCGTGCTTCAAATAGAATTAGGCATTGAAGCCTTGACTAAATCGACTACGATCATTGCGTCTCCTCACGATGAATTTTGACAAAGACTCCATGGGAGGGTTTTAATATCTACACATCAGCTGCAACAGGTGCATTCAAATGATGATTATACGACAATGACAAGTATATGCTTCGATATAATACTTCTTTTCTGTGGAGCGACACATTTCTACCGTAATGTCTCTGAAGTAATAATGTTTACATCGCCCATTCAGCTTTCCAAGAGCAGCGGTAATTAGTTACAGCACCACCGCCGTCTAGACTCTGTTATAGAGGTGTCATACAACTCCATGAATCTTGTATCAACAGTAGGAACACATTTCTCCCTCCCCCTCTCTCTCTCTCTCTCTCTCTCTCTCTCTCTATCTCTCTCTCTGAACTCCGGAACAATGTAGCTTTTATACTTTCCAAATTAGGTCAAAATCTTGATCTCGATCTATCCGAAAATAACTTATTTCCACTCCGGAAACTTTCGACAAAAAAATCGCAACTGGATTATACATGTTTCTGTTGTAGATACAAACATAGCTCCGACACGTATTAACATCGACGTGATTCAAACGAGCAGATCACGCTAATACATTGACTGGGAATGAATGGTCCTCCCGCCACGCGACACTGACGCTGAGGAAGGAAGGAGGGAGCAAGGCTCTTCAGTCAAGCCTTCTCACTCTCTGAGCTCTGGTGCGGCTTGTGTGGTGACATCTTATCACCGACTTTAGCCGGCCACAATCAGGCGCGTTGCAGTAATGGATTTCTACAGCAAGGTGCCGGTAAAGAAACTAATTATAATAGGAAAGAAAGACGGTCCTAATATCGCACACACATTTATTAAGAGGAATGCGAAGGTTGAAATTAAAGAGGGATCATATTTGGTAGTTATTAATTGCCAGATATTATTGAGGTGATGAGTGGAACTCTAGAATAAAGTTAGTGAATTATCAACATTAAGTGACTTCTTAATTCCAATAGGAAAATAGAAATAACTGACTAGTGTGGTATTAGTATCACTACTACTATACTGCTACTACTACTACTACTACTACTACTACTACTACTACTACTACCACTACTACTACTACTACTCCTACTACTACTATCACTACTACTACTATACTGCTACTACTACCACTACTACTACTACTCCTACTACTACTACCACTACTACTACTACTGATGCTACTACTTCTACTGCTACTAGTAGCAGTAGTACTAGTAGTAGTAGTGGTGGTAGTAGTAGTAGTAGTAGTAGTAGTAGTAGTAGGAGTTTATATGATATTATATTGTATCGATCTATCACGAAACTACCACTTCTACTACTACTACTACTACTTCTACTGCTACTAGTAGCAGTAGTACTAGTAGTAGTAGTAGTGGTAGTAGTAGTAGTAGTAGTAGTAGTAGTAGTAGTTTCATGATAGATCGATACAATATAATATCACATAAATTCCTCATATATTTATGTGCTTCAAGCATGCCCCGTGGATGAAGCAAACGCTCTATATGATTGACTATTATTATTATTATTATTATTATTATTATTAAATACCATCTATTACAGTACTTAATAATATAGCTAATGTGTACTATTTCCGACGTGCATTTCATACTAGTAAGTTTGAATACGCTCCCAGTAAAACCTATGTATATTATAATGTCGCCTGACCAACTTTTAACATTTAAATCCCAGCTTCAAGAGCAAACTCATTTTGGACATCTATCGACCTATCATTATATTCGTGTCTTACTGTAACATATACAGTCCACTAGTTGCGTCTTCTACAACACTAACTACATGCAATCACATACACATATCCATCCCACATGTCCAACAGGAAAACCCATATCAACATGACATCTTATAGCGGTCTATGACATTTTGTGATCATTAAGTTGTCCAGCAAAATGACTCGGTCACTCGTTCTTATTCAGCTGACCGGTGGCTTAAATTGAACATGTCGATAATGGTTAGTTCTCTGAAGTCGCCGAAGCACTTTGACGTGTCTCCGGACTCTGGCCTATAAACAACACCACTATCCTGCCAGGGGCCATGCTACCGAAGCCATCGTTACAACATATGTTACAACATCGTTACGCTTACACAGAGGAACATTATACTCTTTTCAGAGCCATATTCCCGTAGCTATCGTATACGAAACGACCTATAGCATTCGTGGAGGAAAATCTGATGATCCCGAAAGTAAATATTTCCTGCTCGAAGGTTTAACGATGTCGTTACGTATACGATAGCTTCTGTAACAGAGTCCATGGCCTACGTTTCACGAATGGGTCGTACTGATAGTCTTGGCGTAATTCGAGGTTTACGTCACTTCCTGCTATAGTAAACACATAGCATACACCCTCATCGCTTGCTTAGTAAAGTCAATGGTGAAACTGTCGCAAATAAGGCTAGACTTTGAATTGAAATACAAAAATGATATGTTCGTCCTACTATCGTTAAAGAATAGCATACACCCTGATTTAGGCCCCGACTACAGTACGACCCTTTCGTGAAACGCATGCCGTATGTCCAGACAGCGAGTGGTGGTGGAACGTCGGACTACAAAAACACTTCCATCAATATAGGCCATAATAGAGAAAACGAACAACATAATTTAGATCTATTCATCCGCGTCATCTACTGTTATTGACGCCGGAAATTTACTTTCTACACGGAGGTTCTCAAATCTACTGGTAATTACTGTACGAGTAGGAATTATGAAATAGTCTCCCAACTTCGCTCGGCTAGAGTTTCTAATTTGGGGAACACGCCCTCTATGATCTCGGCTTTGACATTATCAAAAGCGTTGTTGCCATAATGGAAAGAATAATTGTACTAGCACCAGGGCCTTTAATCTTGGAGATACGTTATATCGCAACTTACCAGTCTAACTTACCAGTCTATGTTTGCTCAACCAAAGTGCATCATCAAAGGTATGAGAAAAACTTACATTTGATATAAACGTATACTTCTGTATAGGACCCTAATTAAATGTGATGGATATTCTTCGTTGCGAAAGCTATACCGACATTAAATAACGCCACTGTTAAGAAAGAAAACTCCATTAAATTTTGATTTCAGATTAGACTTAAGGCACCAATCTTCGTATTTAGATTAGCGCTGACCCTCATGTGACATAGAGGGTATTGGAACATAGCTTTTCTGGATATAAGAACATTAAGTTGTTAAACTTTTACATTTAACATTCAATAGATATTAGCTGTAGTATAAATGAGATGGCGCGTAATGACAAAGTGAGTAGCTCATATAGGATCGGGTACAGATATAACTGTAGTGCGTGCTAAACATACTTAGTGTAGTAGTTTAATACTATATTAATATATAATATATCCTTGCCAATAATGAGTTTCAACCGCTAGGTCAATTTCTAATAATACTTTCTAATAATACTCTTACAATACTTACAAATTAATTGGCATTTTACTTTGAGAGAAAAACACATTCAAATTCTTCTTCTCTTATTGCGATCCTTTATCGACCCTAAACTGCCTTCTACAGTAACATAAAATACTAAATACTATTTCGAATTTAATGATGATCCACTAATAGAAAAGAATTATGTAACTGAGCTGATTAAACTATTTAATGTTATTTGTTTCTAAGCTCAAGCAAAGCAATTATCAGACTACAGTACATTATCAGAGTGATGCGGTACAGGTTAAGTGAACTTCATAGAGTCATTCATGGTCATACAAATCTCGTCCAAGAACACTTGTACAGCTCATATGTGTATATACTGAAGAAAGTATTACAGAGTACCTCATAAGAACCCACTGCATATAAACATATATCTATTGGTAACGTATGTTTAGTCCATTATGCTGACATGTCCTTTCAAGCACTTAATACTCGGTTACCCTAAACGGTGCTCATTTATGCTTACACAAGGTCAGGTAACCATTTCAAGGGCGTCACATTCACGTGAGAATACGCCTATCATTCACGGCACACAGAAAAACATATACAAATCTGCAGAAAACAACGATTTAAACATCCTTAGACTGTCGGTTATCGGAAGGATGTGTACTCAGCTTAGAACCAACAGTAGGTCGTAGGAAAGCAGAATTGTCTAATAACTTAATAAATTCTGTTACTACTGCAAACACAGATAATGCGATAAATCAGCCAATCACGCAGGAGGACGTTTTGAACGTTGTAAAAACATTGAAAAATGGAAAATCAGGTGGAATTTACTGAGTGATAAATGAATATATTAGGAACTCGGCAAGAATTATGATAGATATGTATGCAGAACTGTTTAACATAATATTTGACCATGGTATTTCCCCAGAATCATGGATAACAGGGGCTATCAAACCTATCTACAAGAAGGGAGATCACTCGTCCCCAGACAACTACAGACCCATAACGCTCATAAGCTGTCTCAGTATACTTACATATAATCTCTGTAATAACAGATGTACCAGTAAATGGCTTTTGTATGTCAAGCATCAACTGAACTCCCTTGGTTTGAGCCATTTATGGACGCTTCAATCTGGTTTTTATTTCAGCCATTTTTATGCGACTCCGAGATCAACTTGTAACTTGGAGTCCACTGCCAAAATGAAAACATATCACTGTTTCGGAGATGTATTTATATTTGAACCTTACTTAAATTTACTTGCTCATAAAAACAGATTAGCTCTACTACATTTTCGTACTTCTAACCATCGCTTACCGGTCGAAACTGGTCGCTGGTCTCATGTCCTTTGTATCAACGTACTTGTAATTTATGTAACTCTGACATTGGCGACAAATATAATTATCTTTTCAAATGTCCATTCTTCTCACTACAATGTGCCAAATATATTCCTAAGTTCTATGTGAAATCGCCCAGTATGATTAAAATGGCATATTTATTTACCTGCAAAATTATAGTATTCTAAAGAAAGTCAGTCAAATGAGTACACTTATTATGAATCATTTCAAGAACCAGCTTTAAATATCCTCTATCTGCATCAAGTTATTCATTCACCTCAACATTGCATCTATATAAACATATGTTTGCCTAGATATTATACTATGAAATTTATGTAATAATCAAGTGCTATACCAATCTATATTTATGTTTGTTATTTATCATTTTTATCTTTATTGCCCCAGCGTCGTGTTTTAAACGATGTCATATCTAAACGATATGCACCGCCCGTGACATATTGTATTCCCATTCAAACTTTCTCGCGTTCCCATTGGCTGACCCGTGCAAACACGATACTGTACTATTCCGCGTCTGTCACGAGAAAATGTATCGACTTATTTTCGTTTTAGACAGAATCTACACTTAAAATACATCTGGGGCAATATTGAGGATATTAAACTGTGTTCTTATAGACTATTTCATATCAACTTTATGTCCCTCGTGAAATGATTTATATTTGCACTCGCTAAAGCTCGTGCAATATAAATCATTAAACTCGGGACATAAAGTTGATATGAAAGAGTTTAATATCCTCTATGTATTTCTATTTTTTTCTATAAAATATAACCGTCCTCGTGCAAACCTCAGTACTACCCCCTCCCATCATCTTATCTATCATTTATGTATTTTATGTATTTATATCTGTCATCCTATGTCGTGTATCACGACCGGAGTGTAATAAAAGTTTCAAGTCCAAGATCAGAAGCAACGCGAGTGACACCACGTATGGTTGATGGACAAAATACGGTTACGTTATCTGTGCAATCGCCGTCATCGCCTAATCATCGTATCTCGGAATTATTCAAGGGCTGGGTCACCCTGCAAATCATTCTGAATCGGTCGCACTTTGCATATCTTAGTGCTAGACGCCCCGATACCTTAGTCCAGTTTTGACATCAACTTACTGTCATATACATAGTAGTAATTGCTCAAATAAAGTGATAAGAAAAATATTTTTTTCGCTCAGTACATTACTCGTTCTAAAATGCGTATTATATTATTTATGCATTATTTGCGAGAGAGAATTAATGTTAGAATGTGAAAATATTTCTCATGGATTTCACATTGTTGCATATAATTTCACTATTTCACATTCATGTATTTAGATAAATTATATTTGCATATGTCCAACGAGTTTAATAAATTCAGTAATACATGTATATTAACACGAATGTGAGATTCTATTTATCACATAGCAGTAGAAACTATTGTAATATCAATTGAAAGTCACAAACACTATACAGACAAATGTCTTTGGAACGGTGTTAAAGAACGCAGACAAAATATAGTTCCAAGTAAATGTGTAAATATTAATAAATATGTTTGCATATTTATTTGAAGAAATCTTTTAACTTTATATTCGACAAATTAGGTACAAAGAAGTTCTAAAACAGACCAAACATACTTTGACATCTGTCTTGAGTAGGATGATCCTCTCATTGTTACTGTTAATACGTTTTAAATATGTGGATCACTAAAGAAGTATCAACTATCATGTGCGTGTGTCTTTGTTCGAGTTCAAGGATTAAAGGCTTCTATTGTTTCTAAGTTACTTTGAAGAGACGGTCAGCTGTCACTTCTAGATATATAATCTTTGTAAACAGCCCAAACTGCATGGCCCCCACTACCCTACCCCCTCCGCCCCGTTCCCTGCCCTACCAACTACCTTCCACCTCCCATAGCACTACCATTTGGCTTAAAATCAAAAATAACAATTTCGACATGGCTATCAAAATTCCACCTTTTAGATCACTTCCAAATTCATTCTTTTTTTGGGGGGTCTCTATCTTCCAAATTTATCTATTTTAATTAATTCCTTTTCTAAATACCATTTTTATCTACATTATTTCTTTAAATTATCAATTCATTTCTTTATCTACTTATTT
>JAUTBT010041278.1:0-35944 GCA_032361225.1 Lepetodrilus schrolli | reverse complement strand
TATATATGGTACACATAATAATTGTATATTATAATTATTGCCAACGTCTATGGATGCTAGTATATTATTTCCTGCCATATTGTGGGTTGTTGATATGGCCATTCCATCTGATTGTCAATTATGAAAGAAAAGGTTATTTTATAATGTGTATGTAACCATATTCAGATCGAATTCAAACTGAATTTTGAGATAACAGTTTGAGATTTTCACTTGGCAACTTGAAACTCAAATGTTTCGAATCGTGATTATTATGCACTTACAGTATACATGTACGTTCAAACGAACATGAACGTATTTTACTGCTGCTATTCTCCTACTCACTTTTAACAATATGACACTTGGACACAAGCATGATGTTGTACATGCCTATAAGTGTGGATATCTTTGTTGCAATTCTGTATAATCACCTTAAAGGGTTCGGTATTGCATCAATTGTGGCATCATGTTTACTGCCTGGTGTAATACTTCAAAGTGACGATATATATAATAGAGCGCTATAGACACAACGACGGCCATGTTTTTTTCTAAATAAAAATGAATTAAATGCTTAGACTTCTGCGTATATGTATAATATATTGATATATGGCAGTGCATTCTGTAAGATAAAGCTAATTAGACATATGCGAAAGAATCAAATTAGTTTAGGTTTGTCGATGTAATGAGGCTTAGAAGTAGTATTAGACTTCTTTATTTTGATAATGAGTTGATGAATCAATTTCATTTGTTTTTATGCATGCATGTATAGCATGTTCTACAATAGAAACCCATTCGGTATACTATAGTAATGCCAGAAATAGAATAGAAATTATATTTCTAATGCATATCTAAAGTATAGCATCTAGGTGTAACGTAACTAAAAAATATATCGTTAATGAAGTACTGCCCACCTATGATTTCATCGAATTCAAGCCACTATTCATTTAATTAAGTACTTTACATAAGGAAAATTGAATAATGTTTGTTAGATTTCAGCTTAACCAAGTCCAAACAGATTGTAATATATGCAAATAATCTCTCTAACTATTATCTTTAATTTAAGTGACAAATTTGCGTCAAAAATTGACATTTGTTATGTGTATTCACAGTAATTGTTCACAAAGTGATGGTGTTCACGACAGTAAGTTTGATCCAATCATTATCCATCTGAACAACACAAACTTCAGTGATGATATATACAGTTTTGATACGGTCCCCATCACAATGCGCACGTACGTCATGTGCATTTCTAGGGAAGCCATTTGTAGTTATAACATGAACGCTATAGTCTGTATTATATTTATGTGCGTCTCATTTAATTTCCATTGGGATTTTGCAATTTTCAAGACTAAAGTACAAGATTTATAAACGATACATATTTTAACAGGTTATTAACACAATAGGTCAACATATTTTTTAAATTGCTATTTGAAAAATTCACAATGATAGATGTGAAATTATAAATGTGATTGACGTTATTCATTTCTATTCTATTTCTGACATTACTAATAGTATTTATAACTACACTATATCCATCATCTCTACATCACAAGAATGTTCCTTCTGTTCCCTACTGTATGTACATATACATAGCTATACATTTATGCACGTTCATAAACAATTCCCAGGAATGTGTGAGTAGATTGACGCCTCACCAACAATAGAAAACTTCGGTTTGAATTATATTGACAGCTGTAGAAGCCATTTACCTGTCTGAGGTATGTCAGCTTACTGCCCAAAGAACGGCGCTCTTAGCAATACAAGCTATAGCTAGATGATAATGTTTGTAAAGACCTACCCCTCCGTCCATGTTTCAACGCCCCAAGACGTCAGCGCGAAACTATAGAATTCTCTCTCTGACAAAAGCGGTTTTCTATGCCGTAGTTTAGATGGATGTTTAAGCCAAAGTTAATTGGCTGACTTGGCAATGGAAACAACCAATTGTTCCATTGAAATGTTTCAGATATACACTGTATAGTAGAATCCTAGCGACAACGATAAAGTAGCATTTTTGACTGATCATTCAGCATACAAGCATATAGCAAACTACCTGTAGATACAGAATGTTCAATTTGTGTTTGGTTTGTGGGCCTATATGGACATACTTCAATAGAAAATGTGTTTACTGAATATTAATTCGATTCTACATTGTGTGCGTTTTTTCTCTCGATGCAGTGTCAACTTACCATGTGTGTAAATACTGTTATAGTGTTCACCAAAACGTTGGGATGTTTGACGTCTAAACATTGATTAGAGTAATATGTATACAGCTGTACTTAGCGTTATCTTGCTTTCTTTCCCCCTCTTTTTAAGGCTGATGTATGGGCATTGCCATTCGCGTCTATCCACGTCTTAACCTATAAAAATAGATTTGAGTTGCTACACAGACCATGGATGAATTCAGTGGGAAGGGGACAGTTTTGTCACTTTCGCAGGATATACGATATTGATATTCTGGGCATGCCTTCACGAAGTTGTAATAGTCTCGTAGACACGGTCTCGCAAGTGGTCTCGTAAACACAGCTTTAATGAAGCTCTCGTATGCACCGAGGGAGATTATGGTCTCGTAGCGTATAGGATGGTCTCGTAGCGTATAAGATGCACGATCATCACGAAGACGTGCCCTGGACACCATTTACACACACTGGATTCGAGAAAATGGCGATTGAAGTATTGAATATCCTTATTTATGAAATGTGGTAGTCTACAGCTGTGAAATGTTGCATATACATGTATCAGGACATAAACAACCTATAAACAAAAAATGTTTAACTAAGTTCTGTTAGTTTTCGTAAACATGGACATTTTTTTGTGTATTTTTTAAAATTGAATACTAGAAGTTGAGTTCAATTTAGTAGTCCATGTGAGAATCTTCATTTAGCACATCACATTTATCTTTTACCTAGAACCAGCCTGGTCTCATGATATGCTGATTCCAGACTGTTCTATCGGTATCTCCAAAATCATCTGTCCAAAATAAGTATTATTTTGAAATTGACAAGGAACAGTTTGATTCTGGCAATAATTAAAGATTGTAGATTTAGAACACACCTTTTATTTCGATATTTCGGTATTTCGGTGCTGAAACCTGACAAGGAGATATAATTAATAATAAGGACCTAATTTTATCCATATAATCTTAATTCCGTTTTTTCTTCTTTAAAAGATAGGACTTCTAACATTATGAATTTCCGGCATCGTGATGCGCTTATTCTATATCAGTATCTCTTTGCTACTCGAGTGTATTATACGTCTTACCTTGCCAAAAGAACTTCTCACAATGATGTTGGTACGATATTTCAAGAACTCACGGAAGCATGTGGCGGATACGACTACGGCTTGTCAAGCAACATACATAAAGCACAGGTACCGCCTCTGTCAGTGAAATGTTCTACATAGAACACTATGAAACTCAACTTATAGTGCTTCAGTATTAGAAAAACGTTCTGTCTCCAAACAAAAATGTTCATTTTCACGAAATCTAACAGAATTTAATTTATAATATTTTGTGGATAAGTTATGTATGTCTTTCGTTTGGTATGTGTAACATTTTACAGCTGTAAACCACCACCTTTAATAAATAAGGATAAGCAAAACATCATTGGTCATTTTCTCAAAACCGTTGGCGTGGGAGTTAGAATAAGTTGTTTCTCAGGCGACGAGTTTACTATGAGAGCAGATATTCTTGGAACAATGTTAAATACTGATAATAGTGCATATTATATAGTTTCGTAATCTTGAATGAGATAGACATTCTGTTACAAATTAAAGTATCTGTTCTAGTGCCATATATAATGTATATGTTTCCAATAATAAATATATATAAATGCTAATCATGGAAAGCAATAAGTGAAAAGAGCACAACTATAGCTTATTTTACATATGTCAATGATACCATCAATATTTCCATAGTATATTAACATCAACAGTATTTATAACAGTATTCCAAAACAGAGTATCCCATACAGCGTATACGTGGCCGTGAGTATACCTGGGAAAGTATAGCTGATTATTTAGTCATTATTGTACATTGTAAGTTAATGACTGGGTAAGATTGGAACACTGCGCATAATTATAACGCATACGGGCATTTAATCGGTGTATGTATATCCCACTATGCCCACCGCACACGGAGGGAATTGTGCTGTGCACTCGGCCAAGCCGCGTGCGCAGCACTAGATAATTGCCACACGAGTGGCCGGATTCTCGCGAATAGTAGTCCGCAAACGGACGGATTATACTATATAATTGCCACACGGCCACGCATGGCCGAATTATTGCAACTAGTAGCCCACAAACGGAGATAAACCAGAGGCAGCACTCTGCCACGTGTGGCCAAAATGCACAGCACAATTCACTCCGTGTGCGGAGGGCATTACTAGACGTAGCCCATTGCTGGACATCTTGTTCAGTGGGTGTCCTCTATATAATTGGTACACATGGCTTATGTAAAGACATAAGTGTTGTACCGAGCCTCCAGGGAAATATTTGCAATGAAGTGTCATGATGGAACTAGCTAAAACCTACTAGGTTCACTTCAAATCATCCGTTTCTATAATAATATGGCCGTGCCGCAAATCTATACTGTATAATTCGCCTACAATTTCTGCGTCACCTTGCAGTTCAATCTGGGGGATTCTTATTAGCGAAAATGTATGTCTCATGTGTCCGTCTCAAGAACTCGGACTGGCTAAGCAAAAGCAGATTTGGTTGTCAATTAGGGTGAGCGTTTGGGAACGAAATCTATTGAAACACCTGTTCCCACCATTTAACCTAAGACAGACATGTCTATAAATCGACGTATGGCATGAGTTCGGCAATTCCTCAGGGATACAAGTTAAGTAAATGGAAATTTGAAATTTGGAATAGGGGAGTGGTGGCACTCGGGTTAACACCTTGGTCAAATTAGTTTAACGTGATAGTATTAAATAATGTTGCATATAATGACTTCATTTCGAAATATTGGCACGGTAATAACAAAAATGGGAATTTGTCATGTCAATATGATATCCGGTATTTCAGTTAAATATATGTTATGGTTCGTCTACACTGGTTATAGTTCTCGTAGTTTCCATTGAAGGGTATAACTGTTGCCACTTGCATATTTTTGCAATATCAGACATAAATATTATTAGAAACTGCGTTAAATATTATTAAAAACACTCACCCAGATTTCTTTGATACTATCACGCAGCGCTAACTGACCTTAACTTATAACTATTGTAAACTATGTTAGCACATTGAAAGTGTTTGAGGACATACTATCGATATGCGTGTCAGCGGATAAATGGATAGACGCAACATCTGGAATATTAATCAATTTCGAACTATTGATCCACATTGCACTTTGAACAGGACTAAACTGGCACTAAAGCAGCAATGCGAGTGAAACATGCCCTAATCGTGTTCAGGTTATACTTAGTACCCTTGCACCAATTCATTGAGCTCTCCAATCCACTACCGGACCACGGGGTTCGGTGATAGAAAAATTACAATAATAATTGTTTACATTTTTTCAATATTATAGATATTATATAGTAATTTTTGTATTAATATTAAAATATAGAATAAAATAAAATAATATAATATTTTTAAAAATAGAATAAAATAGAATGTAATATATTTTAATTTTAATATAATATAAAGGAGACATGCTACCAGTCTAGGTCAGCCTTGCCTCGCACTCAGTTATATATTAGATTGCGAGGCGAGGCTGACCTAGACTGGAAGCATGTCTCCTTTATATTGTATTTTTTGGTAATTTATATTTTGTTATTTATTTTGTAAATTTTTACATAATTTACTTTCTTTCTTTTTTTAGATCTAGCATATCTATGAAAAAAAAAAAGTTTTTAAATGTGTGTTTACTATTCTATCATCGAACCCCTGTGTACCGGATCATAGCCCTTTTGTAAGATGTTATTTTCGCTCAGCCCTACGTCATACAACACATTTCCCTCATGGATATTACAGTATTGTTTATTGTCTACGATCACTACATATAATCAGACCAGTTAATAGAAACTTTGGTCCCATAGCGGATACGAGAGCCTTATGGTCCCATAGTTACTAAGATAGTCTCGTGGTGTCATAGTGAATACGAGAGACTTTTAGTTCCATAGTAGATACAAGAGCTTCATGAAGGGGTGCCCAGTATTGAATGGCGCATCTTGATCAAACAAATTTCCATATAAAATTCAAATAATTCTGCAGGTTGGATTCCATGTGTGTAATGGTTTAAATTCAGTAGATCTTCGTCCGTATTCGTGTTGTTCATAAGTACTATAATACTCGTGTGACTTCGAAAGGTCACTAGTTTCGATGCCAGACACCTACTAACACGATACTTCAACAAAGGAGATTGGATTGCTTCCTGGAGCGTTGACTAGAGACAGATCTCAGATGGAACCACTAGCATTAGTCCGGTTAATGACATTTTGTAAGACATTGGTTTTAATTGCATGTCTACATTCAGAATTAGACGCGTCCAATCAATGCCACGGAGAATCAAACATATACTGTACATGTACTGTCAAAAAAATATTTTTCGAAAATACGATATAATGCGAAAGTTGAAAAAGGAATCTAACAATCAGAATTAAATTGCATGGTTGGGTTTAGGTTATCAAAGGAATGGAACCACGCAGCACGGCCCATTGCTGTTAAGTATATCTACTTACATAATAGATACCTTCCAGAATGACAGTATCAAGCAATTACAATGACAACATACAGTGGCTCGTATGTGTGCTATAGGTTTACAAATAAACACAAACACAGAGTGGACATAAATTAGAGTATTATGTTTACACATACCACACTTTGAGTGTATGTCAAATGTACGTTTGGGGCAGGAAACGGAAGTTCACGTTGATCATGATCAGGAAAATTGTCCGGGGGATTGACAGCCAACAGAAAAACAGCTCTTAATACTCCAGTGTGTGTTCGGAAGCAACTCGTATAGGATTAAGATATATTGTATTCAGGCTGTCTACTGGTAGTAGTACGCTGTAGCAAATCTAGCCTCTAATTAGGAGGAGTATAATGTACGATTCAGCCATGGCATGAACTTTTCAATTGAAATCAAGCTGGACTAAGTGGGTATCACATTTCTTAATAGGTTGAGAACACATTATTCCACTATTTCTATTATCAAATATAATACTTCGTAGTGGTATTAAAGCCCCAGTATTATTTTGTTTGTTTGAATATGTTTTATTCACGAAGAACAGGAACTAGGTTAAAAGTTAGAGCTTAGTGGAAACCAATTAACCAGGATGAAAATGGCGAGCATAGGAATTGATAGGGAAAGGAAATAAGAAATGATGAGATTTAATTATTTATAAATGCAAATAAACTAAATTTCCTCTTTGTTTATTTATACATACAACAGGTGCTGTACTCATTCTAAGTTTCTTTCGTATTCAGAATCGTTTAGATAAGCACAGACACTTAACAACAGCCTGTCGTGTAGTGAATTCCTGTTATTACTTTAAAGTTGGCCACTTGTGTTAATCATTATAATTATCTTGACAAGAACCTATATTCTATCCATTATCATGGCATGATAATGTCATTTTCATGTTATGTTCATTTGAATTGTCTTTTGCACCAATTACTTTGTATTGACGACAGTACAGTGTTTAAATCAGGTAGTGAATATATAACGTACAGATTGTCCTGGACCCAAACTTTATAAGTAATATAGGCTTCCATACCAGATGACACTTGCAGGAGATGGCTTATTTCCTGCTAAAAAAAAGCCTTTACCAACATCTTACACAATCATTACCAGGTGAAGCATCGTATCTGTGCAGTAGATCCATACAGTAAGTCTATTTTAGATTACGGTTTAATACGTTGTATTTGTGTGTGTGTGTGTGTGCGTGCGTGCGCGCGTGTGTGTGTGCGTGTGTGTGCGTGTGCGTGTGTGTTGTGTTAAGTGAAAACTAGCAACGTTTCGATATCTGCTGGTTAGTAAGGTGACAACAGAATTGAGGATGTCAATACCGAAAGTAGGTTATAGTATGATTCACGGTACAGGATTTCCGGTAGTGAAATTATGGAGGTTTCACGATTACCGCAAAATAGCATAAACCGGATTCACATAAAGACGATTAATACCTAAGGTATTTTCTGTTATTCCATTATCATGAAATAGAAATTACATTTCAATTTCATGCATTTAAATTGTGTAAATTGTCCTTTCTCCGCTTTTCTTGGATTATATACCATTCTTTCTTTCAACACGATGACTAAATCGAGTGATAGCTCTTTTTCTTCTTTGACACATTTCCAACCTAAGATATTAAACTTAAAACGTTCATCATGGAAATTGGGAGACTATCAATATGAAAATATGATCATGGTATTATTTATTCATTAAGTAAGGATAGCATCATTTCGTATTTTGAGACAATTACATTTAGAAGATGACATGCCATTAATCATCACACTCGCTGATCGACTCAACACAGTGTGTTTATAAAGTCATTACCATACTAGACAAGTGCCAAATGAAATTCACAATTTTTGTTTCTAATCTTTCGCTATTATACTGATTTTTGTTCGAAGTGCTTCAATTTAAAATGAAACTTAGCGAATTGTTTAAA
Source organism: Lepetodrilus schrolli (assembly GCA_032361225.1). Classification (NCBI taxonomy): domain Eukaryota; kingdom Metazoa; phylum Mollusca; class Gastropoda; order Lepetellida; family Lepetodrilidae; genus Lepetodrilus; species Lepetodrilus schrolli. The sequence goes on along the minus strand of JAUTBT010041278.1, from coordinate 27,356 downwards.
CGAGCATGGGATACGTATGCATGATATATTTATTAATTCAATGTGAATATGCGCACGGGTGTGTGTGCTTGTGTCTATGTGTGTGTGTGTGTGTGTGTGTATGCGCGCGTGTGCATATTGGAACGTGTGTGTGTGTGTGTGTGTGTGTGTGTGTGTGTGTGTGTGTGTGTTAGGCTGCCGTATAGTTCATGCTACCACTAAACACTTCAGGAAACTGAGATCAGACTATTTAATCGATAATCATTAATTTTCATTCTCAAATGTTCAATATTGTTTTTTAAATAATATGACCAATTTAATATTATTATTAATATTTTCAACATGATGCAAAATGAATACGCGTTTAATTTTATCACCCAATACTATCTTTTCGCAGTAGATATCGCTTTAAAATAACAAGCGATATCTACAGCAGTATATATCGTTTGACCCAATTCTTGGTTTATTTGATTGTTTATTTGATTGTTCTACCATTGTGACGTCATGCCGTAGATATCGTTTGAGCCAAGTATTTGATTGTTCAACCATTGTGATGTCATCGCTACAATTGTGGCGTCGTAGCATTGCTATGATGTCACAGTGCAAATGCACAGCAGCCTAAATATTTGACTTCACGGTAAAATCTTTATGATGTGGCATGTTTCTTCTTTAACGACATTTAAATGATATTTGGTGATCAATAGAATCTCACCCTCGTGTCTTGTAATATCATATATATCAACACTCGTCTATGAAAGTTATTAAATCCTCGGTAAAGCCTCGGATTTAATAACTTTCACGACTCGTGCTGATATATTCGATATTCCAAGACACTTGGGTGAGATTCTCTATATATCTATCTATTATTCTGAATTGAAGCATAATCACCAATGTCGCCTTTACATAATGGCTTGATTTTAATATTTTTATCGTCTTTCTATTATATTTTTAATTAATTAATCTAAATGCCTTGCTACAAGATGATTCGGGGGTCGGAGAAATGGAACAGTCGTTTGGACAAATGACGTGGAGCGTTACCGCTGTTGATAGAGCATGTCTGGAGTTCTCACCTGGACACGGGTGTGTGTTGCAGGACTTCGGTAACCCATTGTCAGGACCTGTGTCGACTGCATAAATAGATAATCAACAGTGTTGATTTTATAATAAAACGTCATACACGTAAACACTTCAACAGTCACACACATGTCACATTTCTAGTGACGATATAAGGATTTATCGTCACTGATATCTTCCACTATCCTACTGCCAATTATATAACACAAGTCATTATCTTTTTATTTTTTTAATGATTTTTTTTTAAATTGGGGTTTTAAGTCGTTTTCAAGATTCTTTAATTTATATCACTTGTCAGTTAATGGCAGGAGAAAACTCGCAACATCCGTGGCGCTGCATTGCCACTCTACAGACATCGTAGGAGAGAGGGGGGGTGCTCAATGCAAAAATTGCAAAATAAATTAAATATACGTAATAACATGTGGTATTTGTCTCTGACTTTTAAACTTGGTCTCACCTGGACACGGCGGTATGCTGCATTGCGTATACTTCACTTCTGTCCTGCGCCCCATACATGGCATCCCTCCGTAAGCTGGTGCAGGGTTGGTACAGTATCTCTCCAAGGTATCTCTGGTGTATCCTATACCGCATGTCACCGGACACACTGACATCGGACTTCCCGTTAGTCTGTATTCACTCCAGCCTCCATTCACTTTGTTGCCAAGACCTGTTTGGACTGGATAGATATTCTTTATTCCTCCAGTATTGAAGATTCATGTATTTTAAATATACTCTGTTAAAGATACATTTATAATATATTAGTATTCAGGGAAAACACATCATAGATGGTGTCTATTGACGCAATGTCGTAGTCCACTATTAATAGAAATGCTGTCATTAAATACATAATTCTACGAATTAAATATGTAGACATAATTATCATTACATCTCCCCGCGTACCAGGAACTACACTACTAACACAGTGGCCACTGAATAGCAGCAGGGGGACATGGACAAGTATGTCGATTATTTTAATCTCCAGGGAGTGGTGGCGCAGTGGTAGTACTTTGCACTTCGGGACGATATTGGTAGGATGCGCTGTCTGTAAAGAGGCAATACAGCCATCATCGTTGGTCTTGTCAGTACCAGCCATTGCTCGCTACGGATGTTGCGGGTTTCCTCCTGCCCTATACTGACAAGCCGTGATGGAAGTGAAAATCTCCCGTGTATATAACATCTCTAATATATCGCGGTTCATTGTTCATCTCTGTGTGTGCGTGCGCGTATGTGTATGTGTATGTGTATATGTGTGTGTGTGTGTGTGTGTGTGTGTGTGTGTGTGTGTGTGTGTGTGTAATAAAATGTGGTATTTGCCTTCTGACTTCTAAACTTGGTCTCACCTGGACACGGCGGTATGTTGCAGGGCGTGTATTTCACTCGTGTTCTGCGCCCCATGCATGGCATCCCTCCGTAAGCTGGTGCAGGGTTGGTACAGAATCTCTCCAAGGTATCTGTGGTGTATGCTATACCGCATGTCAGCGGACACACTGACATGGGACTTCCCGTTAGTCTGTATTCACTCCAGCCTCCATTCACTTTGTACTTAGGAACCATAATGGTAGGGGCTGTTTGGACTGGATAGATATGGATAGACATTCTTGATTACGGATGATTAATTTATAATATATTCAGGGAAAACAAATTACTCAAGATGGATATATACAAAGCGTGGCAATTCACTATTTACTAGATATACCCTGAATCATTAAATAAATACTTCCACGAATTAAGATATGTAGAAATAATGATCATTACCATTGGTGGCACACACACACACGCGCACACACACACACACACAGAGACACATACACACAGACACACACACGGACACATACACACAGACACACACAGACACACACACATGCACACACATACACACACACGCGCGCGCGAACTAAAATACTGACGCAAATAATTAAATACAGTTCAGCCGAGATGTGTTCACGTTAATGACAGGGACTATATCAGCTGAAACGCTCAGCTGCATCACTTAATCCCTTACTAATCCCTACAGAATCCCTTACTAATCCCTACAGACTGCGGGCACAGTGAGGTTAAACTATTTGCGCAACGAACCCCCCAAACGATCATCGATTTCTTATGGAATCCAACTAGACTTGATTACCTAACTGTATTTCATTTCAAGATAGAAACCAATACAAAAAAAATGACGTCATTATTCTAATATGTCATGTGTGCAGTCCCTAAGATATCCCTGGAATAATTCACTGGATTTACTTGACTTTATTTAATAATATGCGAAATTTATCTCCTGCCATTTAGTCTAGACTCCTTACCTGGACACGGCAGTGTGTTGCAAGGCCAATGAACACTCTTTGAACTGCTCCCGGGGCATTGGCTCCCTCCGTCAGCTGGTGGAGGGTTGGTACAGGATCTGGAGTAAGTTTGGGTGGCTTGTCCGCCGCCACACGTCACTGGACAATCGTCCGCTTTACTTGATGGACTGAATTCACCCCAGCCTCCATCCACTTTGTACACAGAAATAATATATATGTAACATGACAAACACAAAATTTCCCTAAATGTTCCCTGTTTATTTTAATTGGCTTTATGTAATTTAACCTGGAGTCCTCACCTGGACACACCTGTGTGTTACAACGCCTAGAATCCACTTTTGAACTGCTCCCGGGGCATTGGCTCCCTCCATGAACTGGTGGAGGGTTGGTACAGGATCTGGAGTAAGTTTGGGTGGTTTGTCCGCCACCACACGTCACTGGACACTTCCCCGCTTTACCCGATGGACTGAATTCACTCCAGCCTCCATCCACTTCGTATAAAAAAAACCCTATGCCTATGATATATGTAACAAGGATTTAAATTGACTAAAACACAAACTTCATGCAACAAGGATTTAAACTGACTAAAACACAAACTTCATGCAACAAGGATTATTTAAATTGACTAAAACACAAACTTCATGTTGTATAAACCTTCTGTAATATGAATACCGCGTACGTCAGTCAACCATCTAACGGAGGACCAATTATATTTATTTTCAAAACAATCGATAGTTTATCATCGACAGGTACAAGGATTTAGTTCGATGTGTTTACGTGGCATTCATGGCTGAAAGCGCGGATTCATAAATATAGCTCTATATTTTACATATAAATAATAATAGAAATGAGCACATGTAAAATCACACTATATTTTCCACATACACCACATATTGAATGAATAATTTTAATTATCACTATTAAAATGAATCTACAGTCAGTCTTTTTGTTTGTCAATCGTCATTTAATCTAAAATAATATAAACAATAATATGTCGTGGTTGCATCATTCTGATTGGATGCATTATAACGAAAGTCTGAAACTAGGACTTCACAGCGGAACATTACAACTTCATGTCACGTGATCAAATGGAGAGCTGTGATTGGGCATCGATACTTAATCGATGCAGACATTGTTCCCTCCCCTGTTATTGCTATCCACGCCTATGTACAACACATGCAGTAGTAATTTTAGTTATAATGTGATAGGCATTCAATATATACATCGAATATTCATTAGGGTGATGGTCCCTGACTTTCTTTGTGCAGTCTGTGTGTTCGTCGCTGTACATTTAATGACACGTCGCTGTCTGCTAGGACGGATTGTGACAGTCTGTGATGTTCCAATGGACGTGGCGTGACCTTCATACTGCCAGTTGTAGGTCACTCCAGGATTAGCAACAGCTCTACAGGTCAAGGTCAGGTCAACCGTCTCAGATACAAAGTCTCCATCAGGTTCTGACACAATCACAGAGTCTGGTCCATCTGGAAACATATCAATGATTATCTATCACCTGAAACAATACCCCAATTTGATTGATTTTAAAATAGAACAATTCAAATATGACCAAGGGGACAGTATACATCTGTTGATGGTTTAATCTGAAAGTCTGTCATACTTATGAATAAGATCAGACTGTATTTGTAGTGAGGCCCATCCTTCCTTGGGTTGTATTGATGCATGATTGATACAATCAAGATGTCCGCCATCGATTTATCGATGACCAACCACAGCTCTACATTTGATCACGTGACGTGAATTGCTAATAGCGTCATCTCTCCTTGTTATCATGTGACAGGAATTTGTAATGCTCCATAGTGACGTCATAGACAGTTTTTCGTTATAATCGCATACAATCAGACTGATGTATCCACGATAGATTACTGGTTGTGTTACGCATTTAATCCCTTTTCAAATTACCGTAATACATGTACAACATGCACTATGTCTGTCAGACATACTCGAAATTAACCGACAGATTGTCTCCCTTGGATGTGCCTCTATTCCTCTCGTAGACCAGTGTACAGGTGTTGGCTGCCGGTGAGCGAACTATCGTTCCTATGTTCCTGAATAGGATTCCTTTATGTTCGTGTGTGTGTGTGTGCGTGCGCGCGCGCGTGTGTGTGGTTAGGGTTATATATATATAACAACATTTATTTCATGAACCTGTATCTATTGATATTAATTCAGCAGAAATACGTATGTATTTCCGATAATTATAATTTGATAGTAATTAAAGACTTCTGTAATTTAAACTTAATATCAGTTTAAATTTCAAAAGGAAGAACATCACATTTCTCAATATATCACGGTTAAGTTAAAGAATATTTAAGGTCAGATGAAGAGCTATATAATTCTAATAATAATATAAATCTATGTCAATTGAGCATGCGGGACGACGTTTAGTTATAAATTTACTTGTAATGTGATATGAATTGAAGACCTACATAAAATATATGTTAGGGTAAATGTTCCTGACTTCTTCTGTCCAGTTTGTGTGTTCGTCACTGTGCATTTAATGACACGTCGCTGTCTGCTAGGACGGATTGTGACAGTCTGTGATGTTCCAATGGACGTGGTTTGACCTTCATACTGCCAGTTGTAGGTCACTCCAGGATAAGCAACAGCTGTACAGGTCAAGTTCAGGTCAAACACATCAGATACAAAGTCTCCATCCTGTTTTGACACAATCACAGAGTCTGGTCCATCTGGAAACAAATTACCTGAAGCAGTACGCTAATTTGATTGGTTTGAATATTGAGCATTCAAGTATGACAAGCGAGTGGTTACTTGTTAAAGTAGAAATCTATTGATTGTTTAATCTGAAGCTTTGCCATACATTTGAATACGGTCAGACTGTATATGTAGTGAGGCACATCTTTCTTTGTGTTGTTTTGAGACATGGTTGATACAATCAAGATGGCCGCCATCGATTTATCGAAGACCAGACGCAAATTGGTAATGTACATAGCGACGTCATAGCGTCTTTGATGCCCATTCTGGAAGCATAATGCGACTTTATGCCTAAATCGGTGCTAATTTATATCAGATTGCTAATTTAGAAAATCATTATTGAATGATGTTTTTTTAATTTGAATTCATTTTCTATAAAACTCATCTTCCAAATATCATTAAGATTCAATTTATTCTATTTGGACTCACGTTGTAATCACTAATTTTCCAATACAACACTTTTTTATTTCAGATATTTGAATATGATAATGTCCACTAAACACATCTTTATTATAGGAGTGGTGGATAATAATTTTTGCTCTTTTCGCCCAGCGGAAACTCAAACCTTAATCCACCTATTTGTAAGCTGCATTCATGTTAAAAACGTATGGTCTATATTCCTCATTTAAACCTGTATGTGCTAAAACATTACAAATAGTACAGGTAGAACTGCACTTGGCCAGTGTGCCTAATTATATGTAAAACATTCAATTTTAGTGGTCTGGTATCTATTATATCTTACCTTAAATATGACACTTTCCTATTTAAATTACCCATATACACATACATAAATTATATCTACTAGCAGGCTAGCTTCCAACATTGTTCTTCTACTATTGTGATACCCGCATTAACATTTGTTATAGATAATAATATTACTGTACATGCGTATCATAGAATAATTCTTGTATAAATTTGAAAATGTACGTATTACTTCCAACCATATTTATGTTCCATGTGCTTAGTATGCATGCTCATGTCTGCTGGGATAAATATCTTTAAAAAATACATGTCATGAATACATAATCCTGACTGGAAGTAATTATAATGAAAAACTGTCAATGACGTAAATATGGAAATACCCCGTGTCCTTCACATAATGAACAGGAGAGATATGATTGGGCATCGATGACGCTATGACGTTACCATGTAACATTATCAATTTCCGGTCACGTGATGAAAATGAGATTGGCCATCGATCAATCGATGGTGATATGATGTCACAATGGAAGTTTAGTTGGCAATTGTATCAGAAGATGTAATAACGACGTGAGTGAGTGAGGGATAATGGAATTTAACGTCGCTGCGGGAATCTTTCACTCATTTGCGACGATAACGACGTTAGTGAATTTGTATCTGTTATATTAATTTAGCAGTTATATTAATTTAGCAGATATGCGTATGCACTTCGATACTTATAATTTAATAATAATTAAAGACTTATGTCATTTAAATTTAACTTCAGTTTAAATTTGAATTGAAAGAAATTCACAATCCTCAATATGCCATTGTGAAGTTAAAGACTATTTAAGATCAGATGAAGTTTGTATACTACAAGCCCTTGGTTATTTGAGTCATCATATGACTTTTAAAATGTCATATAGCTCTATATCATGCTCTATATTATGGATTATATATTTCTAGTAATCGAACAAAATATCTCCTATTTTTTTCTCTATCAATTGATCAGAATGAGGAAGCTGTCAGTCAATGCGTAGCGCATTTAGATGTTTGACCCGTTTATGTCACCGGATGTGGATGAATCTCGGGCTATCTCGCGTCAACTTACGGATCCTAGTAATCATAATGAGCATGCATACATTATAACTTTTAGTTATATAATGTGATAGAAAATGAAGACCTACATATAATATCATTTAGGGTGATTGTCCCTGACTTCTTCTTTGCACTATATGTGTTCGTCGCTGTACACTTAATGACACGTCGCTGTCTGCTAGGACGGATTGTGACAGTCTGTGATGTTCCAATGGACGTGGCTTGACCTTCATACTGCCAGTTGTAGGTCACTCCAGGATTAGCAACAGCTGTACAGGTCAATGTCAGGTCAACCATCCCATACACCAAGTCTCCATCCTGTTTTGACACAATCACAGAGTCTGGTCCATCTTGAAACAAATCACCCGAAGCAGTATACATATTTGATTGATTTGAGAATAGAACATTCAAGTGTGAACATAGGTTCCTATTTCTAAACGAGTATATTAATTATGCATTCCCTTATTTTTTATGGTAGTATATTATGCTCTGTACTATAGTGTATATCTAAAATACGCAAATCTAAACATGTATTTAAAAATTCTACGGTGAAACCTACAGACATTTCGAAATTTTCATGGAGCAAACCCCCAGCCATTGTTATTTTTGTTGTTGCTATCAGGAAATTGTACCCCGTTACGCCTACATTTAAACAAGTATGTCACCCAAATCCCGCTGTATAACGAGTGCGAAAAAGTTAGTTTTTGTTCTGTGGATACCAGGAAATCGTATTTCATTATACTTATATTTCAAAATTTCCGGTGCTAAAACGTTGGTGCTAAAATCTTTCAATGTATTCACCGATGTCAGGAACTCGCATTTTATAAATACCCACATTTCGAAGTTTGGGTGAGGATACCCCTCAGACCACATTTGATAACATTGTGTGTTTTTTTACTATATACAAAGTACGTTCTTATCAGTAAACATTTCGAAATTTTCGGGAGCATTCCACCCCAATGGACAACGCGTCCAAAAAAATATTTGTTCTGTAGATAGCCGGAAATCTTATTTCATTATACGTATATTTAACGTTTTCTGAGAGCGTGCCTCAGTCAGATAGCCCTGACTTCTTGGGTTAAATGTAGCATAAGCCATCGACGTGCGTTACCTTGTTATACACTTACATATGCTAGTAATGTGATAGGAATTGAAAACCTACATATAACACCATTTAGGGTGATTGTCCCTGACTTCTTCTTTGCACTATTTGTGTTCGTCGCTGTACATTTAATGACACGTCGTTGTCTGCTAGGACGGATTGTGATAGTCTGTGATGTTCCAATGGACGTGGTTTGACCTTCATACTGCCAGTTGTAGGTCACTCCAGGGTTAGCAACAGCTGTACAGGTCAAGGTCAGGTCATCCAACTCAGACATATAGCCTCCTTCAGAATTTGACACAATCACAGAGTCTGGTCCGTCTGATACAAAGAGAAACACCACGCCTAATTTACAGGGGTATGGCTAAAGCGTCCTATGAAAATGATGGCAGATATACATTGGATGATTTAACATACTCTCTCGGTTGAATGAAATTGTAAACATATCGCTTCTGCCTCCCTACTATAACGTTGCTCAGAAATTATCTGACGACAATTTTTAGTGAGGTCAGCAAAGTATTCATGAGGAAGACTAATTGCTGTTATGACAAATTCATTTTAGGTCGCATTATATTCTAGGGGAACATTATACATAATTTGAGTTTGTTGTTTTAGAAAATAATAATACTTCTATCTCTAAGCATAGCTGATTCAACTATCCCAGAAAGACCTCGTTGCTTCATTTCATTGAATATCATCACATGGAAACAAATAAAACTAATTTGTCTAGTAAACTCGCTGATGAGCATAAATGTCAACAAACAGAGTTTAAAGTAGCAACATTAGATTTATAATCTAAGTATGTTCATAATTGGTTGAATGAATATGCTAATACTGCCCTTTTCTGTAAAATGATCCACCAAAACCTTGTCGAAACAATACAAATAACTGTCTTGTACGAGATGCATGAACAAACAAGTCATAACAAATGTCATAACAACAAATGTCATAACAACAAATGTCATACATAACAACAAATGTCATACATAACAACAGATGTCATATATTACAACAAATGTCATATATAACAACAAATGTCATATATAACAACAAATGTCATACATAACAACACATGTCATATATAACAACAAATGTCATACATAACAACAAATGACACCTGATTGGGCATAAGGCCATTATGAACTGACCAAATCTGTTATTGATACAACTTGTGAAAAGTATCCTCAAGGTTATAATGTAAGCAATTACAAAAATAGGTTTGTGCTAATAAATACTCAGAAATGTTATAAAAATAGGTTATTAATTTAGCATAAGGTTAATAACAGTCATATTCATAATTAAATAAATATATGGTACGTTTAATATTACCTCGACTATCCATCCAATAGCATCATTTCGTCGATTAATATGTGAGGGATAATACAGACTAGCAAATACTAATATACATCAATACGTATACTTTTAGAATGTTAATAGCATAATGTTATACACTGTTGGTTTTATAATACATAACTGAGCACGATAGTTTTAATACTGACTGGATAATCGAGGTCCACTGATAATTATGAAATTTTAAATTGTACTTTATAGAAATGCTCATTTTTTTCAAGGTGGCATCAAGGAGATTATTATTAAGCTGACCTTCTTTGGTAATAATTATCCCCAAAACATTAGGTATACCTCAGTTCCGGGTTTAGTACCTTGGTGTAAGTCCAAATGATCGCATATTGCACACAAATGACCTTGGTATGACCTTCAGGTTTAAATGTCAAAGTGCCAACATCTATATTATTAATCAGAGTTTCCGTATTTAGGCCCAAGCGAAATTTGGCCCATGCACCTCAAAACGGAAGCTCGTTCCGTATCTAGGCCCATGGGCTGAAATTTGGATTTAATATTAGAGTAGTCTCCCATGTGCATTCTCTACCAATGATGACATAGTTATTGAGAACATTCCTTTTTTTTCAGTCCTATTGATTAAAACATTGTTAACCAATGGTCTATAACGGAATTCCTATTTTCTTATAATGTGGTTGTTTCAATTAAAACAAGTGCCAAGACTATATATTTTGTCTGTCAGAAACACAACATCAATATACATTATGGGTAGTTCCGAATTTATGCCCTGAGCCTAATTTATGATTACAATATTCTATTTCAAATGTGACATTTTCCGTAATTAAGCCACGAGCCTAAATACGGAAACTCCCGGTTTGTATTTCCGATAACTATACTGAGATATACTAGTAATTAAATACAGAATTCCGTCATTGAAATTTCACTAAAGGCTTTTCTGGTAAATATAGTTGACAGTTGTATCAGAAAATGTACTGTCGTCGTAAGTGATCCTTTATAGATTTATTAATATCAATTCAGCAGAAATACGTATTTACTTCCGATAATTTTGAATTTGAACCAAGTAATTACCGATTTCTGTCATCTAAATTTAACACGTGTAAATTTGGAAAGAAATACAATAGCAATTGTCAATATAACATGGTTAGGGTTAGTTCAATTAAATAATAATTAAAGTCAGATGAAGGGCAATTGTGAAGAATGAGCCTGCATATGGTACTACCTTTAGTTATACAATTACTTATAATGTGATAGGAATTAAAGACCCACATATAGCATCCGTTAGGGTGATTGTCCCTGACTTCCTTTGTGCAGACTCTGTGTTCGTCGCTGTACATTTAATGACACGTCGCTCTCTGCTAAGACGGATTGTGATAGTCTGTGATGTTCCAATGGACGTGACTTGACCTTCATACTGCCAGTTGTAGGTCACTCCAGGATAAGCAACAGCTGTACAGGTCAATGTCAGGTCAACCGACTCAGACTCAAAGTCTCCACCAGATTTTGACACGATCACAGAGTCTGGCCCATCTGGAAACAAATCACCAAATGCAGTAGTCAGATTTATTTGATTTGAGAACAACATATTTGAGTATGGTCATGTAGAGATTAGTTGTTTCACTAGACATCTATTGATGGTTTAATCTGAAGGTCTATCATACTTTTTAATAAAGTCAGACCAAACTTGCATGTGCAATGTTATGTTCTACATTAATTAAGTTGACTGAATGACTCATATTCCAAATTCATGTCCATAATTAATATTACTGCCAATATATCCTGAACATTTCAGCATTTCTGGATACCAAATAGTTTGAGAGATCATGTCATGAACATGAACATTCTCCAAGGACAATTTTAACCAAATTGTAATACATATTCTAAGCAGTGTACAGACCACCAACTTGAACAGCTACAACTTATATTACTGTAGCATTTAAAATTTCAGTCAAAAAGGTGAATTATGAGTACATATATATTGATACATAGGAAATATTATACTTACACGATACATAATTGTCCTCTTTATTAAAATACATGTATATCATGAAACAATAATGGTATTATTCAATCAAATTTCATATTGAACGTTTTAGCCAAGTTTCCACATATTGCTTTTTGAAATGTTTTGGCCATGAAGCAGGCCATTATTTTGTTTTAATAAGTTATTTAAAACAAATATATTGATATAGTTTAAAAAGATTTAGTTTATAGTAATGATAATATTTTGAAATAAAAACTAAACTAAATAGAGACCCATCGACGGCAAAAAACATATTACACGCAGACTTGTATTACGCGCTGTACGCGCAAAGCCATTTTGCGCGGAATTAGAGTCTGCACGAATATTGAAGCCCTTTGTTTGCTCATTGACTGATACAGACGTAATATTAGTATACATAAAACACTATGAAACGAACAACACCGAAAATAGATTGAATCATTTAATGAAGCTACTCAACATAAAAATAGTGTTGTAAATAATAACATCATCCCATACTTAGTCATCGGAGCACAAATCACTATAAGCATTTGTTCATTGTATTTAGCTTGAGAACGTACTTCCTGTCGATGAATCACAATCATTTCTTCTCACCTAGTCTTGCTAACCATGACAATAGGAAGCCTACTCGTGGTATATGAGGCCACGTCCTGCTCTATTCATCGCTAATTACCTGGCTTAATCCATGTTAATTGGACTTTGCATCTGTTTACATTTGTAGTCGCCGATGAGCACGTTACTAGTACTTTCAAATGTTTTTGACAAATGCGCGTAATATCACTACCGCGTATACGTCAATTTTATCGTTTCCGCAGAATTTGCGTCCGCTAAATACAAGTGTTTACGGTACCTTAATATATTCATTAATATCAATTCAGAAAAAAATATATATTTACTTCCGAGAATTCTAATTATAATTTGATACAAGTAATTTAAGACTTCCGTCATTTAAACTTAACTTACGTTTAAATTTGAAAAGAAGTACACTCACAAAGTTCAATTTAACTTAGGTAAATTAAATAATATTTAAGAGCAGTTGAAGTGTTATATAATTATGTTAATACAAACAATATCTTATTTTTCTACGTCAATTGTGCAGAATGAGCCTGCATGTGGTACTACTTTTAGTTATACGTTTACTTATAATGTGATAGGAATGAAAGACCTACATACAACGTCCTTTATTGCTATTGTCCCTGACTTCTTCTGTGCAGTATATGTGTTCGTCGCTGTACATTTAATGACACGTCGCTTTCTGCTAGGACGGATTGTGACAGTCTGTGATGTTCCAATGGACGTGGATTGACCTTCATACTGCCAGTTGTAGGTAACTCCAGGATAAGCAAACGCTGTACAGGTCAAGGTAAGATCAACCGACTCAGACACAAAGTCTCCAGCAGGTTTTGACACGATCACAGAGTCTGGCCCATCTGGAAACAAATCAATTCGTATCTATCACCTGAAGCAACATGCAGATGTGATTGATTTGAGATTAGAACATTCCAATGATCCAAGATCAAGGATAGCTTACCAGTTACAGTATGAATCTACGGATGGTTTAAGCTGAAGGAATGTCATACATTTGAATACGTGTAATGTACAGATTTTCCTACTACTATAATAATATACCTGTACAGCTGGTGTGTACACACGCGCGCGTACAACACGCACACACAGGGACATACACATATATGCACTCGAATTCACACACACTTGATCAATTAAAACATAATTAAATACCTATGCATGTACAAATAATTTACTGAAAATGGTTACTTACTTGCTATATATATTATCGCGCTGTTTGCGTTTACGCTATAGGCTGAAGACGCAACACATTGAAACTCGAGACCGTTGGGACTCTTATTGATGTCATAGGTCAGAGTTGAGGTCGCCTGTGCATGGCAACTGTCTGAGGACGGTCCGCCTGTTACTGTGGACGTAATCCTGTCCGTGTCAGGGTAGTCGGTCCACGTGTTAGCTTCACTGCCATTGGACTTCCAACGCCACAGCCAGTTGTTGTTGGGGGTGTTGTAATCGATGTTCTGGTTGCCGAGGTCGCCATTACACTTGATCTTCAGTCTATCTCCTACGTTATATATGGTATTCTGTGGCGTCAAGAACATTTCAATGTTATCAGGTTTTACATTAACCCCTAAAACACAGACAAAAACAGACAGATGAAATATTACAAATAGCCAAATTATTGTCGTGAACCTATTATATTACATTAATAATGCAAAAACATAAGATGTTAGAATACTTGCCTCTTGCCGTTATGTTTACTGCATCCGTCGACGCTCCGTATGGAGGAAGATTACTGACTCCCAGACAGAAACAGTAGTACTGTCCTGCATCAGAACACCGTAGATCTCGAAGGACAATCTGTAACTGAGAATTGAAAGCATCGACATTCGGCATCTTTCCAGAGGTGGTCATTCGACTCCTCAGCGAATTTCCATTAGGCATTATTTCTGCCACTCCGAACACTTCAAGCTGAACAATGTCGGTGTCCACAACCTTCATGCTTCTATTCTCGCTGCTTCTTTTACCAATCCTCAATGTAAAGAGGCCGTACATACCACGTACAGAGGCACTACACGTTAGAGTCAGTGTGTTTGTAGGATTGCTTCCTCCAATAGTAATCTCATTGCTCATAGGATAAACAGTCAGTTTAGCGCCTGAAACTGTAAAGAATAAATCAAGTTAGGGAATAGAACAATTAGGAATAGCATACCACAACCGTTGAAATAGCATTGATAATAATACCATGTTATGGTTGTAGATGTATACAGTATAGTAGAATAGTGCTTTGTCAATAGAAAATGAATACCCGCGACCTTCCGCACTCCGGGCCGACGCTCTAACCATCACGGAGCCGGCGCATAACTAATGAAACAGCATGGATAATAAAACCGTGTTATGGTTGTTAATATAGGAGAATAATGTTTTCTCATTCGGGCTTACACACTGCGAATATTAATGCACCATTAGGGAGTAACTAGGTGTCTCCGTACTTAAATTAGTTGTCCCTATATAAAGTGGACACGTAACTGTTAGTACGAGAGCCAGATTATGTACGAGCTTAGAATCAAAGTTTACCATATCCCGCCTGGACTGTTTAGTTTCTTGGTATTTTAAGAGTAACATATATGAGTGTAATTTAATGTGATCAGTCATATGAAATATAATTATTATGTTATCAGTTTGTGACCATATTGACTGAAATGGGTGTATAAGTATTGACACACCACATACATTTGGACTTTGCATAAAATGTTGAAAACTTTGGCGGTCATCTTTGATTTCCCATCAAAAGATTACTTTCGAAGGGTCAAAATTTGGATGGTCCGGATTTGCACGCAGGAATCATATGTACATTGTAAAATACCAAGAAAGTAAACGGACCGCGCCACGTATAACTCTTCCTAATAAATTATTTGACCCATACAATGTGGGTATAGACATACTATTTGAGCTTGTACGAGTCTTACAAGTCGATACGTGAAAAAAATCAGTTTCGGTTGGCGACCAGTTGGAAAAACGGCGGAAATGCATTGAGCAATCTAAGCTAAGTTCTGAACGTCATATCTGCGTCAAAATTGACGGCAGAAGGACAGGTCTTATCTATCAAAACTGGGATGGGTAGATTGGCCAACCGTGAAATCGGCAATTATAAATGAAAAATATGGCATGCCTTCGCGAATTCACTGCCATAGTTCGATATAGTGTTCATTCATCTACCAAAATGCACTTACGTGAAACTGTTGTAGGTAGAATAATGGTGGATGGGACTCCCATAGACGACATGGGTATCAATGGTCAGCGTTCTGAACCTGGTTTCGACGCGAGCGAGTATCCAGCCAATCAGAGCGCGCCATATAAATGCCGTTGCACGAATCTACCATACTCCTCACAGCGGAATCCATTGACTATATGGCCACTGCTTTCAGTCGAATGCCGCTGTGAAGAGTTTGTCAGCCTCAGACTACAATAACATCACATCATTTTCCAATTGCACACATTAAATGACATATAACTCAAAACTTGTGCATTACATCTACATATTTGATGAATTGACATTGAATACTTCTTGCTGATTCTAATGGTCTACAACTTTACAAGCAGAGATATCCCTTTTGGCCCCAAATATATTTATCCAATATTGCCAATAGAGTAATTTACATAGTAAATGTACCATTTAATAATATAATTGATGGTATCTAGATTGGAAACACATCAACGATTAAGAATAATTTTCACTATTTCAAAAAGTCCTCTTAGTTTTGGTTATATTGAAGAATAGGTGTTTACATTTCTCCTGAATCTGAAGTATGCATTCTTGCTATACAACGACTGAGGGTACACCCCTTTGAGGGCCTGGAGATTACTTGGTAAATTTTGAATTTAACTGAATGTATTTTATATGATAGTGTAATCGGAGGTAGATATTGTTGGCTGAATGGCGTTCCGAAATAAAATAAAAACATTTTGAGGGTGATAGGACAGACTGAGACAGACACGATTATTAGCACAAGCCATTACAATGGCCACTGGCATTATAAAGGTACATATGACGAGGATGGATACATTATTACATATTTCTAAGCTGAAATCCTTCATAGATGTATATAGCTAAATGTTTTATACACTTTGGTTTCTTAGTAGACCTCAGGGAAAACATAAATAGATCTATAGTTCATCGTTATAGTTAAGAAGATATTTTATACTTAGAGCGGAAGAAAATGGACAAATTAATATGAAATGATACTAATTTTCGACATCATGCAAATTACAAAATACGCAGTATATCTTTCACCACGTGGTAAACATGCGCTGACGTGTTTACCTGTTTCAATACATAAACGATGTGAAGATAACCTTACTTTTTACAAGGCTGTTATATGATTTAGGTTAGATATTCTGAAAAGAAATACATTCAAATTCAAATCGTATTTTATATTGATTGTGTAAATATAGTGAGTTGGCATCGCCTTACTGAACACGCCAACGTGATGTATACGATTCACGAAGTCTCTGTGACAATAAATGTTTTACAAATATTGTAACGTGAACATCAAAGGAGCTTATCCAACCATAATGAAAACCATTATTCGACAAAATATGTTTAACTTGACTAACCCAGTAAAGCGAACTATCACACATCATACGATACACAGACTGGAGAATACAATTGCCCGTGTTAATTACCTTAAACCAATATTTCACCATTTATTTGACGAATAATAAAACGGGAATCTTCCAAGCTCTCCATACAATGGAATATTCCCCGTGAAGTCTATTACCCCCAATAATTGCTCAAGGAATTTTCAATGGGCATTTACTATGCTTTCTGTTTGCTTATATCCACAAATTTCACAGCCATAGTTAAGTACTGGCATTACATATGAATCAAACACTGAAGATTTAATATCTAATTTATGTCGTCTAATTAATGTAGGCCCTAGACTACAATTACATCACTTCCTCGTTGTGGAAGTGACGTCAGAAAACATAGTGCTCTCCTAGATGGGCTGTGGCCTGCTTGTAGGTGGACCTTTTGTACATTTATTTCAGGTGGAATAGTAGAGAAGATTCCATAGTGTCTGTGGGAATGCTTTATTTCTCAATTGATTGAATAATGGCGTGTCTGTAAACATGTTCACGGCTCGCAGGTGCAAATACGTCATCCAAAACCAGAACCATGCTGAGATGGTCGACCCAACTTCAAGATTTCAACAAACAGCCAGAGATGAAATTGGAAACTACCACCAATTTAAACAAAAATAGTTACATATTAGATATATGCAGTGGGCATTTATGCTAAATGGTGATGAACAAAGAACAATATTAATTGTGGTCTGCGGCCACTTGCAAACGCATCTGTATGGCGCGCTCTGATTGGCTGGATACTCGCTCGTGTAACACCCACTGAACGTTGATACCCATTCGTCTTCGGGATCCCAATCCTACGTTAAACAGTTACAGTTACGCCGATTGCACGCTCGGCCGAGTGTGCCTCCAAGTGTTGATGGACACTATGCCGTCAATCCAGCCACGTTAATACCAGTGTCGTCTTCTGGAGTACGATACTTCATTATCCTACGTTAAACAGTTACAAGTTACAATGTATGCACGAATGTATGCCATATTTTTCAATTACGCGGATTGCACGCCATGGACACTATGCCGTCAATCAAGCCATTGACGGTAGCGCATCTCGGCCTAAGAGCAACCCAACTATTTTCTGGGTAACATGAAAATTATCGATGAGGTTTAATACGTATATAGCTATTCCTAATCAATACTCACCTGTGTAGGCGTACATCGTGATCATCACAGCCACAATTACAGGGTAATGCAGCCTGTGGACACCCATGACTTGAAGTTTACTGTGAGACAATGTTTTTACGACGTCGTAACCTGACAAACCTCTACATGTACGTGCACGCCCTAGCCTATAAATAGATATGAAACATGTTAATGAGTCATTTTCAGAAAATTATGAGATCTATTGAAGACTATTCCCCGGACACGGACCGGTTTTGATATCAAATCTATCTTATGAACCATATAAAATATCAAGTATTACTCCTGCAGATGTTTCATAATACATGATATTTAACATGTTTGTTTATTTATTAATTTTGTTTTGAATAGGGTTTAAAACCCGAGTCCAAATATATTTTTTCTCATGACGTCAAACATGTATAGTGTACACATCTCTTTGACAAAATAAGACTAGAGTACTCTAATATAGCATTAAAAATGATGTGTGTTCTTTCTGTCATATTTCTGTATTTTATATTTATATTGACTTGTATTTCAAACGGTATCATCACTGATCTGGTGTGTATGCAAAAAACCAAAACAGGAAAGTCCAACATCTCTGCATGCAGGGACCACTCATGCATCGCTTCTCTTCAATATTAGACTGTGAGCCAAGTGAGATTTAATTATTGCGAAAGTTCGAAAATGTTTGAAGTGCTTCAGTGGTAGAGGGACACTCACTAACCACAGAAACCAAATTCTTAAGAAAATCAATTGTGGGATACAAATGGGGTTTTTGCTCAAATAATACCCCAAATGTCATTTATTTGTTGTGCAAAGTTACACGCATAATTTCTTAGTCATTTGGTAGTGGATATCTCACTTAGTCTAAATACAAAACTTTAGAAATGATATTTTGAGGCTAAAGGCCACTTAAGTAAGAAGTTAATTAGTGCTAATTAGCCAAATACAAAATAGAAAGCATGAGCGCCTGATTCAGAATCACCAATTTAAGAAGAATTCAAATGTGGGAAAGTTCACTTAAGAAGAGGTCAAAGCACAAATTAGTGCTAAATTAGCCACCTAATGAGTATTATTGTTCCAACTATTACTCCGTTGTTTTTGGTAAAGGACATCTCACTGAGCCCTAATCCACTACTTCTGAAACATAAATATGTTGTGGAAAAGGCCACTCAATAATTAAAGCCACACCTCAATTATTACTAGTTAGTCATTTAATTGCTGTAAACATTCCATCCTTGGAACAAAATGAAAAACGTAGAGTATGATCGCCTGATTCAGAATCAACAATTGAAGAAGAAATCAAATACTGTAAATCAGAAAAATAATGCGAGCATGATATTAATGCGAAGAATGTGATTTAATTTCTACGCATTATAGAAAATAATGAAAGGTATTTCTGGGAAAAAAACATGAATAGAGGTCAATCGCATTTAATTGTTGTCGCATTTATGTCCAAAAGCTTGAGGTCGCATTAAATTAGTGACGCATTAATTTCCTGATTTGCAGTATGGGAAAGTCCACTTAAGAGGTAAAATCACTAATTAGTGCTAATTAGCCATTTAACGTAAACCTAATTAAATTACTAACTACTAATTGTATCATATGATAAATTTCATTACATATCTTAATTATAGTCTACAAAGTGCCATCTATCTCCTAACACCAATATCGTTTTCATATCTTTATTAGTCGCTGATGCATGGTGGGGTGCATCTCAAAAATATTAATTTTGACGAAATATGCATAAAATAAATTATGTTCTATATTGATACGCGTTATGCTATTTAAAGAATAGACTAATTGTTAACATAAATATCTTATTAATATCATAATTAGTGACTGAGTTAAGCTGGTTAGAACTTGTTGGGGAGCGTCTCATGAGGTTCAAAGAGTACTTAGAACTCTAGTGCCCAGTGTAGCACATTGCCAGTCATGTTTAGTTCCAGATACAATCCTAGCTCAATTAATTAGTTGCTAATTTGATAATCCAAAATGACCGTTACCTTTTCACGTATGAATCATAGGTGTACTTGTCACGTATCAATCACAGGTGTACTTGTCACGTATCGCTGCCTAGGTAGAGTTAGTAGCAAATACGAACATATTAGTTCTAGAATATCAAGAAATGTAATCTGTTGTTTTTATGAAACAAGGGGAAACAAGACAAAATAAGACACAGGGCCTACATATGAAATAGTTTGATATGTAGCTTCTCAAATTAATTGATACGAATATATATCAATTCAGTTGATTACATTAGTTAAATATATATTGTGACGTCCGTGCATTATTAAATTATTCAAAAATATTCTGGTAAGGTATAATGTAATTGCTAAATATTGACCGACATGGTAGTGTATTAATGATACCTTACATCTTCTTCAGATATCAGCACAGCTGAATAATTATAATACAATTGCTACATATACTTCTACATGTATATGTACTTTAAAATGTTATCATAGAGATGTATACGGCAAAATATGAACTAACGTACTTTAAACTGTTTTTGCCGTTCATGCAGCGTAGATTTATCACGAAATAAGAACACCGCTAAATTGTTGGACACATGTAATAATATATATACAAAAGTGGCATTACTCTTGAGTAGTAGGGACAATTGGTACTTGAGCGCAGCTCATTAGCATAATTTATTCATGGCGTCATCTCATTAGCATAATTTATTCATGATGTCATCTCAGAGACCTTAATTTTACCTACAAATCTGTGTATTCCAGTGATGTGGTCAACGGAACAGTGTGCTATTCTTACGGAACATTTGAACTATTATGAACAAATGTCATTAGTTATAAAACAAATTAAAGAAAGTGGACCTAATGTATCCAAACCTGCTTTGCCAAAACGACCAAAGTCAAAACTGGTTTCATTATTCATACAAGCAAAAAAGAAAAAACATTTGACCCTAAGGAACTCCATGATGATTTAATTATCAATCATGTAGACCAGAGTGGGATAAATATACAGTTTCTCGTTGAAGATATGTGGAATATTCAAGGAGACATACCAAAGGATCAATTCCTGGAAATACTGAAACGTGCAACAAGACAAATACAGAGGTGTGAGGCACAAATGCTTTTGTTTTATATTAAGTTCGGTGCCTCTTTTTTTTGGATAAGGTCACAGTTTGGCACGAGGAATTAAATAATAAAAATGAAATTAAAGAATCATGGAGTGTTTGGCTAAAAACAATCGCAAATTATTCAGATAGACATGCAAGAAGGTTACGGAATCTTTCTAGTGTTCGTTTTGATTATCCCCAGTTCGGATTGATTGGATTGCCAGTTTCCTATTTCACCACCAGTAAATTAGCAGATATTACAGAAATGCTTTCCAATCCAGTATATGGCAATCACTGGAGACAGCCACTGCTAAAAGTAAGCAATGTACTGCCACAATCACAAGAAGACAGCCATTTATAATATTGCTATTGTTCCGCGGACATGCAAGTCCGCCGAACAAAAGGTATACCTGGTTTGTTGTCAATAGTTTCCTAGTTTCTAAAACACAACACGGCTTCGCCTTATTACTCCATTTTGACTTATGATTTCTTGCGCTACAGTTGTGTTTTATAAATGTCCCTGGAGAGTGTTTCTACATTCGAACTTCAGAAAGAAATAGACGAGTGTTTGGATTCGCATGATAAACTATTGGGAAATTCAAAACAACCAGGGACATTAATTTTACCAGAAACTGAGTGTAGCTCAACTTCACAAATGGATTCTCGTTTTCAACAAGCTGCAAACATCCCGCTTCCTGAAATAACATATTTGCAAACTTATAACTGGAATGCAGAGGAGGTAATGATTTTCGATGAATACATTATCTATCACCAAAAAATGATTGCATTAATCTATCAGGCGAAAAACGCGGGACCAGTTAAAAAACTTCCTACTCCACCCAAAAGAAAATTGAGAGAAATGTTTAACGAGAAATTGGGGAAGAAAAAGAAACAAGACACTGTTATGACACCACAGGGGCTTCATACTTATCTACAACAACACCTTGCGGACATGAGAATGGCGATTTCAAGGAAGAAGTTCAATTTTAAGGAAAACAACAACATTGATGAAGCAGTGAAACAACTAAAGGACGTGTATACACATTTAAACAGACAGAATGCACAGAGTATGATGATGAACATTTTATTTGGCCAATTCTTGAATCAAATTTACGATTGGTTTGGGGAGCAAAAATAAGATTGGTGCCGTTTCTATCAACAAATAGGGTTGCTTTCTTTCTCGCACAGTATATCTGGTCGACATGGAAACCAGCAAACAGACAGCTACGGCTGGAAGGCGACTGTCAAAGCAGTAAACACACACACCCATTTATAATATTGCTATTGTTCAGCGGACATATATCCGTAACCAATAACAATCAACAGAGGCGAATGACTATACGCGAACGAGTGGAAAGTGACGACGAATCATTGTGAATGCTATATTTAGTAACGGGAATGACTCTTTCTCATCTCCGAGACAAATGGAACTGCGCGGTTGCTATGTTTAATGTTTATCTGACAACATTGGTTCCTCTCCTTCTCTCCACTATTAATTACAATATTTATTGTAATTAAATGTTTGTTGTTGTTGTTATAAGACATGAAGAGCTCTGAGAGAGCGAAACATG
The DNA here is from genome assembly GCA_032361225.1 of Lepetodrilus schrolli. Taxonomy (NCBI): domain Eukaryota; kingdom Metazoa; phylum Mollusca; class Gastropoda; order Lepetellida; family Lepetodrilidae; genus Lepetodrilus; species Lepetodrilus schrolli. The sequence goes on along the minus strand of JAUTBT010041278.1, from coordinate 4,132 downwards.
TTGACGTAGACAGGTAGAAGGTCGTTACTCCAGCCACCATTTCTTTAATCATAATCTACCTTCCTTCCCGTGAATGCTATATTTAGTAACGGTTATGCATAACCGGTCTTTACAATTTGTTGTTTATAAAATGGAAGCTTATCCATTCTATAATAAAAATATTTCAATACAAGGTAAAGGCATTTTAAACAACTTCATTAACAATTTACCGTTTGAAATGCATTTACCTGGGTATAATTTTGCTGGTCCGGGAACAAAGCTGAACAAAAGACTTAACGATGATTTAACACCTAAAGACAACAGCAAACCTATTAATAGAGTAGACGAAGCAGCTATGAAACATGACATATGTTATTTAAATAATAAAGATTCTCAAACGAGAAATACTGTTTGTGATGAGAATATGTTAAATGAGTTGAAATTTGTTAATCCCTCATTAAGAGAAAGAATAGATAGATCTATTGTCAGTAAGATAATAGGAACAAAGAAATATTTTGGTATGGGAAATAAAGCCCCATTAGCTCTTACAAGTGAGTTAGCAGATGAGTTGCATAAATCTATTATTAAGAAGTTTAGAAAAAGAAGAGTTATGGTTAATAAAATCAATGAGATATGGACAGCTGATTTAGTTGATATGAGTTCTTATTTTAAAGACAACTTTTGGATTACAGTAGAAATCAAGATACACTGATTATTCCTTCTCATAGTATGGATGCTGAGGTATCCGTTTCTTGGACATACGAACAAAAGGTGTTAATTGATAAACATTTGAGTTTTCATCAACAAATGGTTTCATTAATTGGTACAATAGCCACAAATGGTCCCAACCAAAAGCTACCCAAGTTTCCAAAACGTTCAGCACAAACATTGGTTGACAAGCCTAAACAAGCCTAAACAAGCCTTCAACCCGGAGGAATTGCACCAATTCTTAATTTCAAATCTGGCATATGTTGACAAAGCAATAACCAGAGAAGCATACCAAGAGACATCCATGTTTATACAGACATCGGTGGAACAAATAATTGGAATACTTAACAAGGGAGTAAGAAACCTGAGAAGAAACGACGCACAAACTCTTATGATATACATTCGATTTGGGCGTTTTTTTATCGCTCTGCAAGATATGGCATAAAGAGCAAGTGAAGGCAGGAAACATCAAAGAATCTTGGCCTGTGTGGTTAAAAAACAACACGAACTATTCTGATGCCCATGCCCGGAAACTCAGAACAATTTCGGACATTCTTTTCGATTACCCGCAGTTTTATCATGTTGGACTGCCTTTCGGAATCATTTATTCAAAAATTGCAAGTATGCTAAAGATTGCAAAGTATCATGACGCTTGGATACAACCCACAACAATGTTAACCACAGCTCAGTTGCCACAATCCCAAGAGAACTGATTTGGAACTATGACAGCGTTCCATTCATTAGTCAATGTCAAAACTTGTGTACTGTTGAGACTATGTATATTCACTTTGTAAGTACAAAAGACAAGAAATAATATTAGCTATAAATAGAAACGTGCATGCATGCACGTTTTCATTGAAATGTATTCCTTAACACTTTGCGAAGCTGCTTATAAGCACGACGTTTGTTATTTGAAAAACAAAGATACGCAAACAAGAAATACTGTTTGCGATGAGAATATGTTAAAAGGGTTTAAATTTGTTAATCCCTCATCAAGAGAAAGAATAGATAGATCTATTGTTAGTAAGATAATAGGAACAAATAAATATTTTGGTATGGGAAATAAAGTCTCATTAAATTAGCAAATGAATTACACAAACCTATTATTAAGAAATTTAGAAAAAGAAGAGTTATGGTTAATAAAATCGATGAAATATGGACAGCTGATTTAGTTGACATGTCTTCTTATCTAAATTAAATAATGGGTTTAAATATTTATTAACTGTATTAGATGTTTTCTCCAAATATGGTTGGATAGTACCAATGAAAAATAAAAAAGGACTAACGACAGCAGAAGCGTTTAAATTAATTCTGAAGGAAGGGAGACAACCAGAAAAGTTATGGGTAGACAAAGGAACTGAATTTTATAATCCGCACGTAAAATCATTATTTAAAAATATTTATTCAACGGAAAATGAAGAAAAATCATCTGTAATTGAAAGATGGAATAGAACGATGAAAGAGAAAATGTTTAAATATTTTACAGCAAATCAAACTAAAAAATATATTTCTATTTTGCCAACTTTAGTAAATAAATATAATAATACATATCACAATTCTATAAAAATGAAACCCACTGAAGGAAGTAAAAAGAAGAATGAAGACAAGGTAAGAGATAATTTATATGGAACAGAAACAAAAACTAAACCCAAGTTCCAAGCTAAGTCTAAGTTTAAATTACAAGATAGAGTAAGAATTACTAAGAAGAAATTATTTTTCGAAAAAGGTTACACACCAAGATGGACTAATGAAATATTTGTAATTAGTGAAATACATTATACTGATCCTATAACTTATAAAATTAAGGATTTAAATGAAGAAGAAATTATAGGAAGTTTTTATGAAAAAGAGCTTCAAAAAACTTCGTTTTAGTTTTTTCCTAGAAAAAAGTTCCACTAAAATGAATGAAGAAATTCTAAAACAAATAGCTAAAAATACAAAACCCAAACAATCATTTTAAATTATTTTAAGTAGTAAGTTAACAAATTTTAATACAAAGTTTAACCCTCCAATGCATTTAAATAAAGACAGTTCATACGAAATTGCTTTAGTAAATTTAGAAACCTATAATTCTTATCCTAATATTGATTCAAATAATAATACATTACATTTTATTAAAAACAATGAGAGATTTAGTATTAAATTACCAATTGGTTCATATGAAATAGATGATATTAATAAAAAGATAACTGACAAATTAAAACGAGAAGGTCATGGAAAAGTGGTTACTTTTACACCAAATTTAAATACACTTAAATGTCATATGAAAATAGAAGAAGGTTATAGAATTAATTTTAGAAAAAATGAACTTGGATCTCTTTTAGGTTTTAATAAGAACACTTACGATGAATGATATCATAAATCACAAAATCCTGTAAACATTAATAGAATTAATTCAATATTTATTAATATAGATATTACTACCGGTAGTTATGTTAATGGTTCGACAATGCCCGTTATATACTCATTCTTTCCTGACGTATCTCCTGGTTATAAATTAGTAGAAAATCCACACAACTTAGTTTATCTTCCAATAGCGCCAAATATGATTGATCATATACATACAAAAATCACTGATCAAGATTTTTTGGAATTAAATTCGAGAGGAGAAAATATAACTTTGAGATTTCACGTTAGAGAATGTTAGTTTAGGGTAAAATGCGGAGCGTCATAAAATTTTCCTTTAGAAAATTTATGAAAAACTAAATACGTTAAGTATCAGCGATAAACAAAAAGATAAAATTAAAACAAGTTTAGAGAAAGAGAGACCAGTAACGATTAAAATTGATCCGAATGAACAAGGAAATGATACATTGGCTTTAAAAAAAACGCAAATTAAAAAATTACAAAAGGGAAAACCAACTTATATAACTTTGAGTAAAACACAAGAGAAATATAATTTTAAAATAGAAGGTGGATTTCTTGGGGCTTTAGCTGGATTAGCCGCCAGATTTCTTCCAATGATAGGAAAAACAGTTTTACCTGCACTAGGAGTTGGAGCTTTAACAGATCTTGCTTCGACGGGAGTACAAAAGATTATTGGCGATGGATTTTATCTAAAGAAAGGTGGTTGTGTTTGTCGAGTAGAAACAGACGGAAAAGGATTATTTTTAGATCCCGTTAATGGTAGTGCTTTAGAAAATTATGGTGAAGGATTATTTTTTAAAAGAGAAGGAAATGTTTATGATGGAAAAGGATTACTTCTTGTAGAAAACAGTCCATTTAAAAATATACCAATACTTGGTTTACTTCTATAGATATTTTTTTTCTTTTAAAAATGGAAACGAATAAAAGTGGGGAATTATTATATCCAATTCTTCATTCTGATACTTCTGCTAATCAAGAAAAACTTTCATTTAGATTAAATAAAATAAGTGACATACAAAACTCCTTAGAAAATAATATAAAAGAAAGGAGGAGATTAAACAAGAAATATAAAAAAGCT
>JAUTBT010041267.1:0-17205 GCA_032361225.1 Lepetodrilus schrolli | reverse complement strand
GCTTTCAAGATTCTTTCACTTATATCACGACTTGCCAGTTTAGGGCAGGAGGAAACCTGCAACATCCGTAGCGCTGAATGTTGCATTAACCTGCGAGCACCAGCTGGTACTGACAGACCAAGGATGATAACCACATTGCCATGGTACAGACAGCGCATCCTCTCATGATCACATCAGATGCTGAGCATTGATGCTGAGCTCCCTGGATGGAATTTGAACCCAAGACCTTTGGTTCTGAAGTCCAAATTTTGTACCATTGTCCTACTCACAAATTCAAAAGTTCGCAAAAGTTTCAAATTCGTATCAAATTCGCATCGTCAGTATCTTGTTGTTTCCAGTTTCCCCCAGTAGAGTCGCCATCAAGGGAGGCGACCGTCCAGCCAAGGCAGGCCAGACGGTCAAGCTGAACTGCATATCGTCCAACAGCAACCCGGCGGCCGTCATCACATGGTTCGCCAGGGGGAGACAACTGGCGGAGACCAACACGCGGGTGGAACCGTCTTCGGAAGGGGGGTACATCTCCAAGTCCACGCTGTCGGTGCAGCTGTCTCATCAGGACCACAACGTCAAGTACACATGTCAGGCGACGAACCCGGCGCTTGGTCAGAGCGTGGACGACACCGTCACTCTCAGCGTACTTTGTAAGACGAATATTTAAGATATCCATTATCAGAAAGATTGCAGTGCTATAAGATTTTGAACTTCAGAATGTCCTAGTAATATTTCTAGATAAGTAGAACTATCTTTAAAAAAAATAAAAATAATAATTCTAGATGGGTAAAATACAATATTTTAGAGTAAAAAATGGGGTCCACGGTTGACCGAGCGGTTTAACCGAATGCACGATGTAATGAAGGGCATTATGTCCGGGGTTCACTGTACCTTGATAACAACAAATCTGATGAATAACATCCACATCAGCAGTCGCATTTGCATAAATTACATTTGTGAGGTTGACCTCTACTGACATAACAGCTCTGCATCGTCCTGTCTGCTATCTCTCTCTCCTTGCCTGGTCCACAGATCCCCCGAATCCCCCGAACATCAGCGGTTACACAGAGGGAAATGCCATCAAAGCGGGGGAGCTGGCACGCATCATGTGCGAATCTTCGGGGGGCAACCCTGTCGCCAAGCTCACGTGGTACAAAGGTAGGTGGCGCCACATCCACGAACTCGATACAATGGTCAGAACATATTCATATATATATATATGGACGTTTACTTGACAATTTACTTGACAATTCACTTGATACATCCATTGGAGACATTTATAATGTTTTATAACTTTTATTTGAGGAGTTTTTAATGCATCCTGGACACATTTGTTAACCATTTTTATTTTGGATGTGTTTTATATAAAATAATCCTACTGGTCTTTGTAGTTGGAACAGTGTTGGACTCACAATCCAGCAAATCGGGTTCGATTAACAGGATCAACATATGGTCCTCTGTTACAGATTCATGTAGAGATTAGTTGGAGATTAGAGATTTGTCAGGGTAGGTAATTCTAACGACGTCAAATATTGTTTGTTTATGCAGGAGACAAGAAGCTGATATCCGATAACTCACAGCGTGGAAACCTGGCTCGAGCCGTCATACAGGTGGTTGCCTCCCCTGGCGACAACGGCGCCACCTACAAGTGTACGGCCGAGAATGAGGCAACATCACAGCCCCTCGTCACATACCTCAACGTGACCGTGTTATGTGAGTACCCTTACGGAACCAGGAGGGTTAACTGTGTACTGGGGGGTGGGGAAGTACCCTTTGCAAGGAGTAGGTTGATTGGATCGGACCATGAGAAACTGTCATCACAAAGATTTTTATCAAGATTAATATTCACCCTCTCCCTTCTGAAGGCAACCCTGAGATACCCTAATGAGCAGTGCTTTTGCCTAATCCAGCAGGGAGAGGGTTAAACTGTTTCTGTTTTCGTTTCTTAAGTTCCTTAACTACACTTAGGTTTTCTCCTGAATCTGTTTTTGTATTTCATGGCAGTTCCATAAATTCCATTTGATTTGTGATTTATTGATCAGAAAAGTATTGTAACTTACCAAATCTGCTCCTGTTGATAAATTCCATTGATACTGTTTAACTGTTGAAATATTGCCTACAGTCCCTCCTATGTTTTTTGGTCTAATCATTCGTATCAGAGCAACTTCGTGATTTCTATCAAAACACTTGTTTTTATGTACATTTTTCTCCAATTTTTCTGTCTATGCATTTGTAAGACCAGGCCTCAAAGTTAGAACATTTTCCAATTTTTGAAGAACCAGAAACACTTAAATTAAGTGAAATACTGGTCGCCAAATGCAAAATGAGGTCGCCTGGCTCCCAAATTAGTCCCTAAATTGAGACGTGAAGACAGAAACTCCATAACTGCTGTTGAAAGACTTTGATAGTCCATACTTTGTTTCTTTCTCTATTAATTTGTATCGTGTTTGTATGGGTGAAATTTTCCCACTGCAGCGTAAAGCACTGAATCTGTTTGTTTTTTAATACTATTTTTTGTTTAAGCACTGATTCAATCAATCAAATTGTATCACAGCAACTAAAATAACCATGGCAACACTCGATCCACAGTCCCGCCAGCCTCGGTCACCATCACCACGTGGCCATCCAAGCCTCGGTCCGGCGACCTGATGAACATCACGTGCGTGTCTGCATCGTCGAACCCTGGGGCGGACATCACGTGGATCAAGGGAGACGATCGACGCCGCATCCAGGGTCAGGACCGCGGAGAGACGGACGCGGAACACGGGGGAAAGTCCACCACCAACGTCCTGGAGTTCCGCCCCACATCCGATGACCACAACACGTATTTTGGTTGCCAGGCAACCAACAGGATGTTTGGGCAGGCTGTGACCGATGCTCTCACGCTCGAAGTCTTGTGTGAGTGTATTTTTGTGTTTGTTTTGAAAATTGTTTTGGTTCCAGTGTGAATGGTCCGGAGACTACTATACAGCGTGTCAGTTTACTGTAGGTTTACACAGAGTAGGAAAATGTCAGAAAATATTTGTTCAAGTTCATGGAAATGTTACTTAAGGAATTTGGTAGATTTTTTTAAGAATTGTATGATAGAAAGTTGGATTTTATTTTGGGGCAGTGATGATTTGCTCATCATCTTGATTTTTATTATGTTTATCAACAAAAGAATTTTATGAAATAACATTAAATTTTGTTAAGAAATTTCGGTATTTAAAATTTATTATATACAGGGATGAGAATCTTCCGCAGATCTGCAGATTTTGAGGTTCTCGTAAACATGGATTCCGGCTGTTTCAGCTAAAAACACAATTTCCCATTCTCATCCCTGTATATATTTGGTCAAGAAATATCAGTATGTTTACTATATGATGTGGGCGGGTGGTAGGGCAGTGGTAGAATGTTGGACTTCAGAGCCAAAGGTTCCAGGTTCAAATCCCGCCCCAGGGGCCCGGCATCAATGTTTGCAAAAGTTACCTTTCTGATGCGATATTGATAGGATGCGCTTTCTGTAGATTGGCAATGCAGTTATCATCCTTGGTCTTGTCAGTACCAGCTGATGCTTTCCAGTTTACTGCAACATTCAGCGCTACAGATGTTGCAGGTTTCCTCCTTCCCTAAACTGACAAGCCGTGATATAAGTGAAAGAATCTTGAAAGCGGATCTAAACCCCAATAAAAAATATAAGAAACACTATATGATGTAGCATACATAGTTTACCGTGGAATGCTACCAATGTCCCACCTCTCGTTGCAGTTCCGCCGGAGTTTGACAGCGCAGTCTCCCCGGAGAAGGTGGACCTGGTGGAAGGAGACAGCTCCAGTCTCAACTTCTCCACATACGGCAATCCACCGGAGATCACGTACAAGCTGTTCCGTGGCGGGGTGCAGTTGTCCCTCCCCAGCAACATCCCCCGATTCCAGCTGTCCGACGGAATCCTGAAGATCACCAAGATCCGCCGCGGAGACAAGGGAGAGTTCGGAATGAGGGCGTCAAACGTGGAGGGCTTCAACATGTTCAACTTCACCATCAATGTCAGATGTGAGTACAGAACCAGCAGTGTTGGTTGATTGTAAGTTACATTACTGACACGATCATGATAGGATGCACTGTCTGTACTGTGTCAATGCAGTTATCAGTACCAACCAGTGCTAGCAGTTTTACTGCAACATTCAGTGCTACGGATGTTGCGGGTTTACTTCTGCCTTAAAATGACAAGCCGGGATATATGTCAAAGAATCTTGAAAGCGACTCTAAACCCAAAATAAAAAATGTTTTAATTAAACCCCAATAAAAAAAATGCAAATTTTACCTTTAATTTATTTTATTTTACATGTATTATTAGTATTTTCATTGTCTGAAAAGACCTGATCACTGAAATACTATTGGAAACCACTTAAGAAATCCCCCAACAAATTGCTGACAAATTTCTCCTCTATATTAAACTGATGACAATCAATTATTTCCACCCTTCTCCCTCAGATCCGGCCAGCATCAAGAAGATCACAGGCTCCGTGATGGAGAACGAAGGAGGCGTGGCGTTCTTCGAGTGCATCGGCGACGCCAACCCACTGACGGCCAACATGGTAACGTGGTCGCGGGACAACTACGACATGTCCAAGACCAGACAGACTTACGACAACGGCAAGTCGCACCTGACCGTTCACGAGCTGACCCGGTCGGACACTGGGGAGTTCATATGCACAGTGGACAACAAGATCGGAAAGCCTAAAACCAAGAAGGCCAAGCTGATAGTCATGTGTGAGTAGTTAGAAAAAAATAATTCCAGGATTAGCATGTCCTGTAGTGCTCCTGTTAATGTTGGTATTAAGAGAATTCAGTGTCGTATCTACTGCAAAAAAACAATCCTAACAGGAACCTGGCAGGACCCCTTCACCTCGGGTGTCCTGGTTTATTTTTTATCACCAGGACACCTAACTTTATTTGCTGTTATTGTGGCCACTGTTCCACAGAATCCTAACTCTAATAGTCATAAATCTCTACAGCTAGCCCAGAGATTAAGAACCCGTGCCCAGGTGGACTCCCACGTAATGGGTCCTATGTACAACATCTCTCTCTCTCACTCTCCACACAGATGCACCAGTCATAGACAAGTCTCCAGAGTATTCCAAGGCAGCCAGCGAAGAGAAATCGACGGGGAACCTCATCTGCAAGGCATCCGGTGCCCCGAAGATCACATTCAGTTGGTCCAAGGTAGATGGCGCCATTGGTCCCACAAAATCTCACGAATACCTGATCCTTCACTGAAACTCCTTTAACCCTCTCCCTGCTGGATTAGGCACAGGCACTGCTCTTTAGGGCATCTCTGGTTGCCTCCAGCATGGAGATAGTTAATAAGGTTATTATGATGGTTGGAAAAGCTCCCAGTACAAAGGACGGCAAGAACAACAAAAACTTGTCGGGACTGACAAACTGACGTATTATAACATTGGCCACCATTGGCTTCACAATCTTCATTGGCTAGTTGTTCACTGAAGTTCTTGACAGGATTCGATTGGATCAAATGTGTATTTAATGTGGCATTAGGAAACTATTGTTTTGCATGGCTAGGATTGAAACCCATTTGGTAGAATGTCTCGGTAAACATTTCATGGAATGAAAAACCAAAATATTAGATTTCAAGAATTTGTATGACTTAACCAAAGACAAAACTCCGTAAAGTTTGCATCATCAATAAAGTTTCTGTTCATTTAGCTATTACCAAATATTTTGACTAAATGTTATTTTATGTAGAGGGGCGAGGTCTGAAAGAGGGAACAGTAAAAAAATATAAGAAACACTATATGATGTAGCATACATAGTTTGCATTTGCTTATGCACTTCTTCACACACCTGACTGCCTACGCCGCTGTGCTGTCTTTCCAACATTCCCCCATGTTTGTTGTCGCGTATGGGTGAAAGATTCTCGCAGAGACGTAAAACAATAACTCACTCACCATGTCTTCATAAAAATTTGCATAGATTTGTGGATCCCTCGAGATGATTATGATTGCAAGTCCCCTCTCCAGGTCAGACTGTACACACTGACCCCTGACCCCTGACCTCCTGACCTATGTGTTCCAGAATGGCCAGGTCCTGAACGTATCCAGCTCCAAGTATTCGGTGTCCACCAGTAAGTCCGGCATCGTGGACTTTCTCAACACGCTGCAGGTCAAGACGGTTGCCAAGGGTGACTACGGGCGTTACATGTGCACCGCCAAGAACTCCAAGGGAACCGACTCCATTGAGATCGTCCTGGACGGAACCAGTGAGTTGTCTCCCCCCCCTTTTACAGGAAGCTGGCAATTATTACTCAGGCATGGCAATTTTCCGTGGAGTTCTCATGATTTATTCGTCCAGGGGTCGATTTCTTTCCACTGGACGTGGCTTTGGGGTTCCGCCCCGAGCTTGTTTTCCACTGAATAATCTGTTGCCATGCTTGATGGGTGTTAGTCTTCTAAGTTTCTCTACTTAATACAAAATCAAGGCTTTGTAAGTCCATATATAAATTTGCACCTATCATGAAATAGGTTGATATTCAAATCCTCAAATTACATTAGTTATAAATGTGATCAGCATGATGTACGATTATACTGAAGCCATTGTTATAGGAAAATATGGGTGAAATATTCCCACAGTGACTTAAAGCAATAAATCAATCAATTTGGCCAAAATTGAAACGATGTTGAGTGGCTTGATGTATACGAAAACCTTATGATGTATTTTGCACAGCTTAATATATCCCGGTATTGAATAAGTTGCTATAACATTTATATGCTATTGTATGATGTATTGTAAGATATTTCTATATATCTTAGGTTATCATGTACTGTCCTGATGGCTATTTGTCGCAAATGGGTGAAAGATTCCCGCAGCGACGTTAAACTCCATAATCACTCACTCACGTTACGGCTATTCATATATTTATCAACTTTTTCATCATTACATTCGTAATTAACTTTGGAGACTTTAATGTATTTTCAATCATGATTAGTATTTCTACATCACAAAAGACCATATTATGTAAAAGCCTTCTTTCAATTACAGTTAATTACAAACTTAACATGCAAAAATTTATACGTTTTAAAAGGAGATTACGCTGCCATGATGGGCCTCCTAACCCCACAAAAGCCAACGATAACCATCTCATCCCTTACAGACCTCTATCTCCAATATGTACAATAGGTCGTCCCATTGATTTGATGTCAAACAGTTACTGTGTGCATAAAACATGAACCCGATCATTAAACCCGTTTCCGTTAATGAAAGAGAAAGACGTTTCGGACAGTGATATAATATTGTGTTTTCCTTCTGAATTGATGCCGGTCTTTGCATTTCTTGTTGCAGTGGCTGCTTCATGTAAGGAACGCTAGGAGATTGGAATCTTTTAAACACGAGCATTTTGTAGCTGATTGAATTATGCCCAGCCTCTTTAGATCTGTCCCATGGGCCACAGGATCACTCACACTCTCTCGAAAAGCTGCACTAACACACAAAGAACAGATTTTTACTAGATGTTTTGATCCTGTTTCTTGTTCCGATTCTATTTTCTTTCTAGTTTGATTCAATATGTAGTTTGTCAAGGAAACTATCTGTGGACATGGATGTTTTTGAACTCAGGACCAGAGGGTGCTTTATGAGTCCAGATGCGGCTACAAATGCAGTGTTGTAATGAATGATGGAATCTGCTCTGTAACCCATGCGTTTTTTAAGTTTGACATCAACAATATTTCATATGGTTTGCATTTGACTTGATTCTGAACGGACCGATAGCGTCGTCTGATAACTATATACATGTGCATTATTGCCTTAGTTTAATTAATTACATTTAATGTTCAGTCTAATTAATTACATTTAATGTTCAGTCTAATAGATTCTGTTCAGATATTAAAGATTTGTATTTTTAACCAAGTATATTTAGAAATATTTAAACGATCACCTATGCTATGAAGGATCATTGTGTTTATAAGCTCACCTTCATGTTATACGTAAGATTACTTATATAGTGTTATTGTGTTTATTAGATCTATGAAGGGTCACATATAAAGTGCTATTGTGCTATAACATATGAAGGGTCAATTATCTTAAAGATCACCTACATTATAGACGGTCGTTATTTCAATAAGATCACTTTTTAAGTGTCATATTTATTTATCAGATCATGATGCATATGGGTCTACTCTTTTTATGTAAACAGACTTTCATCCACATCAGTCTATTATTAGTCCACATTGACCATTTTAGCAGATTGTGTCCAGCAGTCGGTTCTCGTAATTCGCACACAAAAGTCCACGTTTTGCCGCAAAAATAATTTAATCAACTTTAATTAATTTATTCAAAACCATACATTCATAATAATCGCTGTATGTAAAGGGTAGAGTGTTCTGAACACACATCATCAATACTATAGGACTGTATAGCCTCAAAACTCCAATTTTCGTCGGTTTTAAAATGGGCAGGCGAGTTTGGCAGCCTGAGGGTTAAGGGTCATTATCTTGTATAAAATCACCTGTGACGGGTCGTATTTATCAGAACACCTGATTGTGCAAATCTTCTTTTTTTTTAGATGTTATTCTTCAAAACATAATATTTTCCAGCTGTTGTTATTAACATTTCTATTTTATTTCTCTAATATTAACAGTATAGTTCTCTCTATTTACCAAACTTAGAACTGATTGTAAAAGGATGTATACCAATATCAGAGCTAAAAATGAAAGGATGCTAAATTCTAATTACTATTTTGTATACAGTTAATCCTCAAGAAAAGACATAATAGCTTTCCTGAGTCCCGATAACACATAATTTCAAGATTGTCCATTAGTTTGTTTAACCCCCACTTCCCACCCACATAATTTCAAGATTGTCCATTAGTGTGTTTAACCCCCACTTCCCACCCACATAATTTCAAGATTGTCTATTAGTTTGTTTAACCCCCACTTCCCACCCACCCTAAACAAACACCTTGTAATTAATAATAATGTTTATTTATCATGTGCCACATCCACCCTCTAACGCATTACCAAAGCCCTAGATTATCACCCTGGCCTATCGATTGATCAGTGCTTCCTTCTCAGCTCCTTGAGGAGTTTACCATATGCGTCGTGGTTTTTTTTCCAGGCAAGCCAGACCCACCGTACGACATCCAGTTCATCAACGCCACGCACAGCTCGATCACGATCGCGTGGAAGCCGGGATTCGACGGCGGGCTCATCCAGAACTTCCAAGTGCGGTACCGACTCCGCGGAGAGCGGGGCTTCGTCTACATCGACATCACCACCCCTGGGACCACCACCTTCACCATTAAAGGTAACGTCGTCGCCCATTGCCGTTAAAGTTACATTTCTTTAGAACTAATCCTTATATTAAAATGAGTGAAATCATCTTGGAAAGCTGCTGTAGGCCTCGACTGGAAATAAATAACAAATACAACAAATAACAATAGAGTAAAATATGTGCCAAGTGTCATTGCCCATTGCCATTAAAATTAAATTTTATGAGAACTAATTCTTATATTATAATGGCAACATATATAAGCTTAATAAATCCTACATTTCCATGAGTTATCAGTAGATATGCCATAAGCATTGGTATTTGGGTGTGGGGGATGGGTCTGTAGAAATGGTACCAATTGTAATGACTAAAATTGACATTAGGACAAATTATCGAAATCTTTTTGAAAAATAATTCGAGTTCTAGACTGAAAATAAGTATATACTGTCTATATTTTAAAAGTGAAAATAGTAAAATATGTGCCAAGCCTAGTAGTGTGTAATTAGCTGTCTCTGTGATATATAGGGCATGTTTATTTTCCTTTGGTGGGAAAAAGGTTAAAAAAGCAGCTTATCATTGTTGAAAAACAAGCAAAAACATGTGAAATCATCTTGAAAAGCTGCTGTAGGCCTCGAGTGAAAACAAACAAGTTTCATAGTTATTTGATTCCCTGATTTTTCTGTGATCATTTTCGCTCTGGCAAAAATAACAATATATATCATTTTATCTTTTGGCCAGTCAGTTGAGTCCAATTGGAAATATAAAAATACTAATAATTGGAGACTATGAATTGTTGGATGACAGAAAATAAATATATACTTGATCTATACAATTTTCAATAATTGTTATAAACACTAGTACTGTATGCACAAATAGTTCAGATTTTAATGCACAAATATTTTCGAAGTACTGCTTGTCAATAGCAGTAATTGTTTAAATTAGACTTTTGTAATACATATTTACCATGAAGCAATCAAGTTGCCTTCGACTGTGTCAACAATTGCCTATCAGTTTTTAGTTCATGTTCATTGATGATTTATACGACTTTGTTCCTTCCAAAAATTGTATTCAAGTTTTCTAAAGACTAGTACACTGTTGGTGGAATATGATAAAAAAAATAATAATAATTTACAAATTGGAAAATTTCAGGTCCGCAGATCCGTAAACCAAATCAAATAACTATGGCAAAATAAAATATTTTTTTTAGTGAAATCACCTTGGAAAGCTGCTGTAGGCCTCTACTGGAAATAAATAACAAATACAAAAAAAATAGTAAAATATGTGCCAAGTATGACGGTGTACAATTAACTGTATCGGGCATGTCTAGGCACCTCTTATAAGACAAAGGTTAAAGAAATCAGCTTACATTGTTGAAAAACATTCTGTTTCTATTGATATTCAGCTGGGGCTAAATGTCGATCGTTTTACACCTGGATTTGCAAATTGAACATGTGTTGAACATGAATACAAGCTATTAGGAGGATTCTCTTCCTATTTCAGCACTGAAGCTTGGCAGCGAGTATGAAATCACGGTGCTGGCCTTCAACAGTAAAGGGAAGAGTTCGTTCCAGGAACACGTCATCACGGCCAAGACCTCCAGTGAGTGCAGAGGGCGGTACATTGTGTGGTACTGCTGTGTGGTACTGTGTGGTACTGTGTGGTACTGTGTGGTACTGATGTGGGATGTTATAGCACAGGGTGATGTACGTTGTGTGGTAGAGCTGTGGTACTGACGTGGGATGATGTTATAGCACAGGGTGATGTATATTGTGTGGTACTGTGTGGTACTATGTGGTACTGTGTGATACCAACTGGTATAGTTGTGGTATTGTTGTGGTACTGCTTGGTACTACTTGGTACAGTGTGGTATTGCGTGGTACTGCTGTGATACTACTGTGGTACTGCTGTAGTGATACACCGTAGTACTGTGGGATGTTGTTACAGCACAGAGATACATTGTGTGATAATAATAATAATAATAATAATGTGAACATTTATATTTCGCCAAATCCACGCTCGCAAGCACACTCATAGCGCTACATTATTACCCAGGTCAATGGATCTGTGTGCACTCAATTTGTAGGAAGTTGTGGGAGGTTGCCTTACTATTGTATCCAATGCACTCATGGTTAGTGATTTTATGGTGAAACTCTCATTACTTAGAAAGATGTTAGTCTAAACATCTTCAATTTGCTTGATTGGATTAACTCTCTCTTCTATCCTGTTCACCTCTGCCATTAGATTTAACTCCCCAACCATCCATTGCCCCCAACATGTTTTAACAATACACGCACCCCCACACCCCACCCCCCAGCCCCCAGCCCCCAGCCCCCACCCCCCAACATGCCTTAACACTACACCGCCTTAACCCCCCAACATGCCTTAGCAATACACCACCCTAACCACCTCAACAACAATCTCTTCCAACCCCACCCTAATTGATTGACACAACCTCCACCCCGCTTCCCTCCCTGACCAAACCTTGCCCCACCCAACTCCCCAATATTCTGTCTAAGTAACTTGTTCTGCTGGTCAAAGCTGTCAACACATCAGTAATAATTTTAAAGCCAGCATGCCTGTTATCTTCTGAGAATCTCGTTTTATCGTTTTTATCAAGACAGCTACTTTCATGTATGGGAAAGGGAAGGGAGAGCTGGAAATATGAAATTATTGGAAATGGACATACGACAGTTAATCAATTTGCGGTAGATGGCGCCGTCACTGCCATTGTTGATCTCTGCTACCAGTTGTCGGCATCACGTGCCGTCAGTGTCTCATGCCAGGGATAATGTGCCAGATGGATTACTGCGGCATAGCGCCGGCATGAAGACTGCCACGTGACCTTCACCAGTCACCATGTCGTGGCTTTGATCTCCGCTCGTTTGGAAATGTTACATGGACTTGGTTATTTCTCGAAATCATCTTGCTTTGATATATTGTGTTATATGTATTATGTATATATAATAATGTTACAGTCTTTGTAAGTTCAAATCATCATTCTCCCCCCCCCCTCCAGAAATAGCAAATTATATTTTTTGACATATTTTAACCTTCTTGTTCTTGGAGGTAAATATTGATACCAGAATAAAATATACTTTGATGGACATTCTTCTGAACATATTCTGAATATTTTGCAATATATAAAATTTAGTTGTTACCATGGTTACGGACCCCTCGGGTTAGTTGTTACCATGGTTACTGACTCTTTGCATTAGTTACCATGGTTACCGACTCCTCACGTTAGTTGTTACCATGATTACTGACTCCTCGCGTTAGTTGTTGCCACGGTTGCCTTGCAGACGTGGCTCCACCCGAGGACATTTCCACCTCGACCCTGCACGGAGCTGATGAGGTGCCGGTCATCATCATACTCGTCGTCTGCATCGTCGGAATCTTCCTCCTCACGCTCAACGTCGGACTTATCCTCTTCTTCGTCAGACGCAGGAGGAAACGTCTCGAGAGTGAGCAATGGCATTCAATTTTTTTCCAATATTGCTTGTAATATTTATGATAAAAAACAATTTGCGATATTACTTTGAATATCTGTAAATAATACTTACAATATGTATCCCACCGTCGGCTGATTTCAAGGCTCGTGATTTCGAGGCACTCACGCTATAACAAGAGATCGTGATCAGAGGTCAAATGCAAATTCCATCAGTAGGTAGTGACTTTGGCTTGGATCGACATGACATTGATAAAATTGTAAACAAGTTGTTGTAACTAAGTTACAAAAGCATACATTAACCATGTGTAGTTTTCACTAATACCAGAAAATTCCAAAGCTTAAATGGCGATCCTCGTTAACTATCAGCTGAAATTTAATATCATCCGGTCGCCTGCCTTCCTCGTTGACATAGTAACCCAAACAACACGTGAAACAACTGTGCTTGCTCTAGTTGCCGGACAACTACGGAAGCCAGTTTGGGTCACTCTTACTCGTTTTCAAAGCAAAACAGATTTTTCTTTTCAATGTGCCTCATTTCTATGACATGAATTTCAACAGAAAAAGGGGCCTGATCACCAGAATGATGGACTAGTAGACATGTCAATTCTGGTAGCAAAACTGTCAAATGTGCCAGAAAAATGTGCAAACTTTACTTTTCAGTATTCAGATTTAACATGTTTAAAACAAGTTTTTTCAGCCACATATTTCTTTGTAATAAATATGTGTTAACAAATATTTTAAAATGTTATCAGACAAACAATATCTATTTGGCTTTTAATTTTTTTGAATCCATTATGGGCGACCATACATGTTTTATTTGACATTTTGACGGAACATCAAAATAAACAATATCCGCCAGTGCAAGCAGGAATGATGATTTCTTGTGATGGTTTGTTGTTGAGAAACTAAAAATACTGTTTCTAATAATAAGAAAATAAATTGTTGGCATCTTATAACAAGGTGAGCGGCGTGATTTGCTTACTATCTTGAATCAAGAATCTTGAAAGCGGCTCGACCCCAATTAAAAAAAATAAAAATAAAAAATACATATATTATTTACAATAATATTTACAATATTCAGAATAATACTTAAAATAATACGTACAATAATATCTGTCTCATATGTCCATCTTCCAATTAAAACCAAGATCTATAATAATGTAATTTAGTACGAGTCACAACTGATGTCATCGCGACCTAGTGACGCCTTCTGTTATGTGCCTGGCATGCAATACAGTTTGTTTTACAGATGGCAGTGACACCACGAGTCACACCAACACGTTCGAGCTGTACGGCCAGCCCAAGGGGGAGGGGGTGTACCCTTCAGACGACGGACGCAGCTACGGTACATATGACAAGAGCATGGACGACTTCTCCGACGACTACAGCAAAGACTACGAGGTGGGTGGATGGGTGGGCTTTTCGGTTAATGGGCTTGTAGGTGAGTGGGTTTGTAAGTGAGTGGGTTTGTAGGTGGGTAGGGTGGGCTTGTATTTGGATGGGTTGGACTTGTAGGTGAGTGGACTTGTATGTGGGTGGGCTTGTAAGTGGGTAGGGTGGGCTTGAATGTGGATGGGGTGGACTTGTAGGTGAGTGGACTTGTATGTGGGTGGGCTTGTAAGTGGGTAGGGTGGGATTGTATGTGGGTGGGGTGGGCTGTAGATGGGTGGACTTGTACATGGGTAGATTTGTAGGTGAGTGGGCTTGTAGGAGAATGGGCTTATAGGTGAGTAGGCTTGGTGGGCAGGCATGTACGTGGGTGGGTTTGCAGGTGGGTGGGCCTGTAGGTAGGTGAATGGGTAGTAAGTTCTTAGTATATATGGAATATAACTTAAGATCGTCCATCAATACCTCTATACAAATTATGAACCCAATACGATGATCAACACAAGATTACAACCTAATTTACATGTATTAAAAATCTTGAGATACAAATTAAATAAAATATGAAAATATTGAAAACCAGTGGGACATCAGGAAAGTTTAGCCTGTTAACCAATATACTTATGTAGATAAATCAAATGTATATACTTTCAGGTATATTATGTCAACAACCGTGATTGTATGCCTTTAAACACATTTGTTTGAAGAGGAGGTGAAGTATGCAGACTTTGTACATCAGGCAAATGCTGCCTTTTCTGATAGTTCTTTGATACATTGCCATGTACAGTTTTTCTATATTTTGGTATTCCTGCTTTCAGAACGAAGAATGTAAACGTGTCTTTCTCCCGCACTCTGATTATGGCAGTCGACCGTACACACCGAATAAACTGGAATCGCCACGGATGCCCCATAAACAGACGTATATACTAGACGACCAGGGTCAAACTGTATGGCAAGAAGGTAAGGCACCAATGGTTTTATGCAAGTTATCATTGGTTTTATACAAGGCACCAATGGTTTTATGCAAGATACCATTGGTTTTATCCAAGATGCCATTGGTTTTATACAAAGTCACCATTGGTTTCATCCTTGGCACTGTTGGTTTTATGCAAGGCACCATTGTTTTAATCCAAGGCACCATTTTGTTTTATGCAAAACACCATTGGTTATATACATGCACATGTTTGATGTCACCAGCGTAAAATCACAACTCACTACAGCCTCATTACATGAAAATTGCAAGCAATATAGGGAATCAATTTCTATATGTTTTAACCTCCTTCCTAGTGAGGCAACCAGACATGCCCATTGTGACAAATCTGTGAGGGAGGAAGGTGAAGTAGAGTGAAGGTGAAGTCGACCTTGAGTGAAATAATGAGTGAATGGGTTTTTGTGATTTGTACAGTTTTCCGAAGTATTTCAGCGATATCACAATGATGATTCTCTCTCCAGACCCTTATCAGGTTGCTGTACCTAGGAAGAAAGGAACATTTGAAAACAGTCCCGGTAGATCAAGTCGAAATGGTACTAGACCAAAAGTAAGTCCAATGTACTTGACCGTTAGATAAATGTCCCATAACCCTCTCAATAAATGTTTAGCTACTTTGGACAAAAGGTTACCATCTAGAAATTGGGGTGTTTTAATTACTGTTTTAGACAGCAGATATTTCTTTAGAACTAGGGGCATAGATAGGCGTTAAAAGATATGGCTAAGGTATAATATATTTTATGTTCAAAAATAAATTTCTAAAAATATTAAATAAGTAGATAATAAATGTTCATAAGTCTACTGCCTTTTTGCCTAATAGTTAACTATGCCACTTATAACTACTGCGAGGTATTACTATTATCTTTAAACACAGAAAATGATGTTCTCACAGGAATGTGCAATATCTGGCCATGTATTCACAAGATGTTACAATGTATCTCTCTGCAGAGTATAGCTGAATATTCTGACCATCCGTCTAGCCGTCCACCCAGTCGAGCCGGTCGAACTCCCCCGCCCCCTCCCGTCCGTACGTCCAGCCGGGGGGCAGTCGACCAGTTACCTCCCTTGCCTGCCAGAAACTACGGTCCCCAGGATCTTCCTCCACGCTACACATCGCCCCCAGGTTAGTCCACTTTTATCTACCCCCGGATTAATCCATTTATCTACACCCAGGTTAGTCCATTTATCTACCCCAAGGTTAGTGTACTTTATCTACCCCCAGGTTAGTCTACTTTATCTACCCCCAGGTTAGTCCATTTAACTATCCCCTTAGTCCAGTTTATTTATCTACACCCAGATTAGTCCACTATCTACCCCCATGCTAATCCTCTTGTCTACCCCTAAGTTGGTCCATCTATCTACGCCCGAGTTTAATCCATTTATTTATCCCCTTAGTCCTGTTCATTTATCTACCCCCAGGTTAGTTCATTTATCTACAACCCCAGGTTAATCCATTTATCTACCCCAAGGTTAGTCCACTTTTTCTACCCCCGGGTTAGTCCATTTAACTATCCCCTTAGTCCAGTATATTTATCTACCCCTAGATTAGTCCACTGTCTGCCCCCAGGTTAGTCCACTGTATCTACCTCCAGGTTAGTCCAGGTTAGTGTGGACCAAGGACTATGTCAAACGTTCTAAGCTTTCTAAAATTTTATTTGCCATAGTCAACTTTGTAGATGAGCCATAAGTTAGTTCGGTACATGTATCTACAGAACAATCATAGCACTAAAATAGGGTGGGTGTGTGTGTGAATGTGCAACTGTAGCCATGAGAGTGATTATGGAGTTTAATGTCGCTGCCGCAATCTTTCACCCATTTGCGACAAATGGTTTTTTAAAAATTCTTTTTTTTAAAATTGGGGTTTAGAGTCGCATTCGAGATTCTTTCACTTATATCACGACTTGTCAGTTTAGGGCAGGAGGAAAGCTGCAACATCTGTAGCACTGAATGTTGCAATAAACCTGCGAGCACCGGCTGGTACTGACGAAGCCAAGGATGACAACTGCATTGCCACTCTACAGACATCGCATCCTATCAATATCGCGTCAGAAAGGTACCTTTCGCGAACATTGATGCTGGGCCCCCGGGGCGGGATTTGAACCTGGAACCTTGGCTCTGAAGTCCAACTGTTCTA
>JAUTBT010041256.1:0-17208 GCA_032361225.1 Lepetodrilus schrolli | reverse complement strand
ACTCTACAGACATCGCATCCTATCAATATCGCGTCAGAAAGGTAACTTTCGCAAACATTGATGCCGGGCCCCCGGGGTTGGATTTGAACATGGAACCTTTGGCTCCGAAGTCCAACTGTTCTACCACTGCGCTACCACCTGCCCCGCAGAATGGGTAAGATTCAGACCTATTTTGAAGAATGAGATGCAAGATAACACATGTGTGATGTGATATTTCTAATAACTATATTGTGAGAAATTTGTATTAAATATAACCCAACAGACGTCTATATATTTATTTGTTTTTAATTATTTAAAAAAACAAACAAAAAAAACATAATTGTTTAAGCATCATTGAGATGATACTCCATAATAAGCAATTATAAACTGTAATCGTTACCATGATTACAACAGGTCTTGCTATATACACAACTGCTTAAACACTGTTAAAATGAATAATATAAATAAACTATTTGTGTACAATGTGATCGCAAACAAAGCATACAAATATAATGATTTGAAATAAACATATATAAAGTGTCATGAATTTATTTAAATATACATTTATTTAGAGAAACTTTTCTGTTGAGATGATAAAAAGCTTACAGCCAAAAACAGATCAATAATGTAGACATTTATATGAAATGAGTCTACTGCAAAGAGGATCACCACTAATGTCTGTCTAGTTGGTAACAATATAGAAATAATGTGGTAGTAGTCTTTATAGCTAGCGAAGATTACGTGTGAAATTGCACAATAAAGTGAAAAACATGATACAGAAGAAAAACATAGTCTATCGAGTGAAATCTGTCGCTAACCTGAGTCTAGGATCATGAAACTTTTTAAAGTAAGATTTCATGCTGAACTTTTGTTCACAAAGTGACAAATCCGCAAATAAAATTTGAGCTCGAGCATGAAATCGTACTCAAAAAGATTAGTAATCTTGGGGCTGAAAGTGTATTGTTTTGGACCAGTTTTCAGATAGACGAACAATTTACGCAACTGATGTAAACATTTACTTGCAATTATGAATTATCGACGTCATCGTCCTGTGGGCTAATATTTTAAATGATGCCATAGTCAATGTGACATCATAGTCGTCGTGGCATCATAGTCGACGTGACATCATAATTGATGTGATGTCATAGTTGAAGCAATTTCAGTGACAGCATGGTTCACCTTACTATTTGTGCTAAACATTTGCCATACTCCATACAGACATAATGTACAGCCGAACAATGATAAGAACATAAACCGAATCCTTTTGTAGTATATAAATGATCACGATATTGTCTAACATTTTATGAGAATTGAAATTCAACTGACTATTCAATTCAGTTATTTGACAAAACTACTAGTTTGACATGGCTGCTAACGTAGAAATGGTCAAATTCAAGTGTATTTCTCTGCCCAAAGGGCTTGAAATTTCTTAGCTCCACTATATAACTACGATGATTCTGAACAGTATGAGCTCTCAGTACTCAGTAGAGGGTGATTTATAGTTAAACAATTCAACACTAAATAATTGTATATTACTTTTAGTAATTGAAAACAATTTCTGATTCTTAGATATTTTTTTCTGTGCTATAGCAGCCATTGACCTGATATCTTAGTATTCACAGATTTAATTCAAATATACATTTCGTTATGAAGGTGTCCGGTGCGAGTAATATGTCTGACATGAAAATAATCATACGTAGATACGACAGTGACTAATCAGGTTATCACAACCCATCGTGGGAGGCAAGTAGATCTATTGCTAGTATATAAATTACATCACCGTGCTGTCAGATGGGTGATTTCGGGGGATGTCATTGTCTCATTTAGGTCTGTTTTGTTCACAGTGGACAAACGGCAGCTAGAGTTGCATTAAACCTGGACGTCTGAATGTCCAAAGATCTCTTTACCTGATTGTCGTTATTAATTTATTATTTGGGGAACGAAAATCTGGAAATGTCTAAGAGAAAATCTAATTTATTAATTCATTTGAATTGTTTCGGGTCCAATAATGCCCACCATTTCGTAATATTTGTTAGTGCTTTCAGACGTGGGTTTCCATGGCTTGGTTGATGAATCTTCATATTTTTTATTCGGGTATTTCCCAATAATTTTGTACTAGGCCGCCATTCCTGTGGAGGTTTCCTCCGCAAACTAAATTAACCAATCACAGTTTACGTCTATTTATACAGATCCAATCAAGTTTGGGTACGAAACTGGTGACGATGACGGCTTTCCTGGAAGGGGACGAAGCTGAATGTGGGTCATAGGGTGAAGGGGAGGAAATCACATGGAAATGGTCAGATATTCCATCATTACGTTGGTATTTGACCATTAGATGGCTAGCAGAAGCAAGTCGGATTAAAGAATGGCCCAGGAATTAAAGCTGCATAGTCCGGCCGGGGCAGAATCGGCAGTCTATAAGTGGCCCATCCCAGGATCGGTAAGTTATGTGTCCGTCGTCAGGCTAATGTCCATCGAAGAACTTTAGAAATCCCCGATTTTCAGAGAATTACAAATGGAATTTCTTGAATGTGAAATTTATTGTCTCTTTATGATTTATTTAAGGACGGACGTGACGGGGCCAATGAGATTATAGACACGATAAGGTAGGAAATCGCTGACATTGAACGTCTATTTTTGCACTGGGTCACTATATTTTCTGTGCCATTGACCTGATATATTATAAAAGTATTCACTGATTTCATTCAAATTTACATTTTCGTTATGAAGGTGTCCGGTGCGAGTAATATGTCTGACATATATAATCCGGTTGTATTATGAACATTTACACCGATTATAACGGCAGTTGATTCGCATACGTGGCCTGTCAGTGATGAAAATGAGCAGACTTTACAAAAGGCAAAGGCATGTTCATGCAGAGCTAACCCTTTTCTGGGTAATGTATGGGGGTTCAGCATGTTGTCAGTCCCCACACAAATCGACACACGTGATCGGGAATCAGTCGCCGCACTTTGTTCTAGTGTACATTTTATTAGGTTATGAAAGCTAAGTGTTGGAGTAAAATTGTGATATGTTTATTTATTATGAACAAAGGATTGCCGCGAATTTGAGACTCTATGACCCATCTCTCCCTCCCCCCCTCCCAACTCCATATTTGTAAAGTTGATTGACAGATGATAACACTGAGTGTCATGTTAAGGTCAACCTGGTCAATCAACCATGTGTCTGTGCTGCAGATGACAAACCTCAAATGTAGACTCAAATTGTAAGAATGCTATTCATATTTCTGTGATAATTTCCCATAAACTCCATCTACAATATATCCACATTTCTTTGGCTAAATTGACTAAATTGGTGGGTCAAATAATAAAGTGACATTGCCTATTTCAGTTACCATTAATATTTTTACAAGAAAAGTTGTTTTTACACTTCAAATTTCCTGCAAATTCATTGAAATTAGTTAACTTCTTTTTCCTGTATAATATAATAGACTGAATTTAACCTTTGTTTTGAAATTTCCTGCTACGACGTAAAAACAATAATTCATTCATATTTTGAAATTTGATGGTATTCAATGTGAACTCACATGTACAATATCGCTCACTTCCACTTGCAACAGCATCGATAATTACTCCCCATTGTAAATATTAATAATCTCGAAAACTTAGTAATAATTATATATGCTGAGTGAATTTTTTGCTTCTACAAGTGATGATGGATATGCTAAGTTAATTTATTTAGCATACTAGTATTTAGCTTTAATCCAGTCCCAAACTATTGTCTGTGGTTGTTGTATGCCTTTAAACTTAGCCAGGACAATCTATGGCCAGCAAACCATGAACTGCTTTGAGTCAACCTATTACATTAACTCTACTTATCTGATTGTATTCTCAGCCTCTGCAACCATTACAAAACATTTTATGCTATTAGTTCCTGTCCTTTATCCCATATGAATGAAATTTTGACAAGATAATTTGTCCAAAAGTTTGTGAATGCCAACTTGTACTACTTTCCCTTTTCAGATTAGATGGTTTATTAGGTCAAGTATGGTTATACAGTTATACTTGTAACATTTATTCAATAAATTATGCACTATTACAGTACTTACAGTACTGTAATTTGTGTAATATAGTACTGTGAAAATGATTATATAATTATTACCATATACTTAACTAATTACCAAACTACTTAACTAATATTTAACTTAAATTCATTATAGTATGTCGACAGCCATTTCACAAACAAGATTTCATTACTGTATTGTCAATTTTCGCTCAGCTGACAGAAAAAAATTAGATTGTCAAGAGGATCATTGATGACCCTCAGTCAAAACGGAATTTGGGCTCATTCATTTTTAACCCTCAACAATATTTCAGGGGGTCATTTGCATTGAGGGAGTAAAATTCTAAATCTTTGTAGCTGGAAATAAATTTGTAGAAATGCTAGTGATGTGCATTGTCCAGACAAATTCACCATGTTGACATTGACAAATCGACGCCAACCATTGAACAATTATTGATATGACATGCTTATTATGCTGGTACAGTATTTATTGACCACTGTATGTGGTACTACTTACTAGTCTACTGTAGCAATATGCCATGAACAAATAAGTTGATCAATAACTTTAGTTATATATGCTCTCATCTAGATGTACACCAGTTTGTAGCTATGGTTCAATGAGGAGCACAAGTTAACACCTATGCAAATTCCTCCAGGTGTATATTGTTAATAATAATACATTTAACTTTCGCACATAATAGTTTTTACAAACATTTTCTAAACAATATTATATTACTTCTACTGTATTATTTGTATTAGTGTTACAAGTATGTTACAAATATTTAATAAATATTCTTGGTCAATACATTTTATGTAGTATGTTACACAGATATTGTTAAAGGCATACAATCACAGATTAAGTTGTCGTTTTGGACCGAATTTGAGGTATAAAAAAAAGCAAAGTATATGCTCTTAGCATGCATATAATAATCTCTTTTGTACCTCTGAATATTTTTTCACTGCTGTAGGATAGATAAAATTCCATTGCAGTTTACATTTCCAGTAAAACCCAAATAATCAGTTGGAAATATCTCAATTTCTATAGTCTAATAGACTAAGGGGGATAACTATAATCACGGTCAAAATAATCTCATGACTACTGGTACCAATAAAGATACATAGTTAAACATATTAAAAGAATACTAAAATATTGAAAACCAGTGGCATATGTGGAAAATGTAGTTGGTTCCCCAATATACTTGTCTTGTACTTGTGTACAAACACATCAAATGTATATACTTTTATGTAAAAATACATGTAACCATGAAATATGTAAACAAGCCTGTGATTGTATGCCTTTAAAGCAGGCTATAAATGATCGTAATAATTAATGTTAATCATTTACATCAGTGTGGAGATCTATGTACAGCAAGTTAGTCAATGGTTGCTAGGCAGCTGGTAAACATACTTTATGCACTATTGTGGACTTCCTGATCTGTATCAGAGGTTTCCCAGTGCTTTGTCGATAAGGTACTAGTGCTGTATAGTAGGAGGTGGTATATAGTGCTAGTCGGGCATCAAGTGCATATCTGAAGCCTTCCATGATCATGCTGATTGGAAAAGATTAGACTAAGATTGACAGGATTCTGGTTAATGTGTTCGGAGAAAGACATTCGTTAAAACATTGATATGATAATTAACTTGATTCAACTATTTATGGTCTATAGCAAGATTATTATCTAGTCAATTATTGTAGGGTGAAATATCCTGTAGGCTCCAATGCTGAAAAGTGTTGAGATAAGATAATGCTTTATTACCCAGAAGGGAGTATATTTTTTTTGCATCAATATTACAAGGTTTAGAAATTTTTGATTTTGTAGACAATTTTTGTTAGCTACTCATTTCCCCATAAAACATAGATTAACATATAATGACAAATACTCATTTAAAGTTCTTAAAACAATGTCAACATGGTACACCGAGATGAAATGAATGTTTCACTAAACACGACGTAACTTGTTCGACATTTTTACACCAAATATACCCTGGTGAGTACCGTAATTACCCTAATAGTTTGTACAGGATAAAATAATATATTTAGAAATATAATTAGAAAAATACGAAAATTGAAAATGACCCTTGTCTGAATATTTAGGGACACCCAAATTAAAGTACAAAATATGGCTGTTTCTGGTGTGATTAACAGCACTCTGGTCATTATTATTTCATTGTAATAAAGTATAGTTTTATTTAGTACTGTTCTGAAGGATATTTACATGTACATGTCGGTATGGGTGAGATATTCCTGCTGCGATGTAAAGCACCAATTAATTTATGCATACATACCAAAATGCTGTGCTGATAAAAACATCGTTAGCGATGGTAGATTGACTATTTGTCAATGTGCTACATCACCATTTCTATTTGGTATGGTTTTTCATGTTTATTTCAATTTCTTGAATCTGTAGTTAGTCATTATTTTATTAAATAACATTGTAGTCGTCGCGTCGCGTATGGGTGAAATATTCCCGCTCCGACATAAAGCTCCAATTCATCGTGATTGCATTACTGTTTTCCTTTCTAAACAGTCGTATTTGGGTGAAATCTGCCTGTAGCGACTTAAAAGTTTGGGTAAAATCTGCCTGTAGCGACGTTTAGGAAGGAAAATCTAATGATGAATTGGAGCTTTTCATCCATACGCGACGACTACAATGTTATTTAATAAAATATCTGCCTGTAACGACATAAAAGTTTGGGTAAATTCTGCCTGTAGCGACGTTTAGGAAGGAAAATCCAATCATGATGAATTGGAGCTTGACATCGCAGCGGGAGGATTTCATCCATACGCGACGACTACAATGTTATTTAATCAAATATGTACTAACTACACATCACATTGGTTGAAAACTGCCCGTAGAGACGTAAATCAAGTTTGTGCCAAATCTGCCCATAGCAACATAACGGTTTGGATGAAATCTGCCTGTAGCGACGTAACAGTTTGAGTGAAATCTGACACTAATTGTAAATCATCAAGACTTTATACAGGTATCAAATGCAAAAACATACGGCAAAAACATGAATGAACGTAATTTAAAGTGTTTTTGCAGTTCATGCAGCTGAGATTTATTCCCAAATGATAACAGTGCTAGGCTTTGTTTATCTGCATATGCAAATTTTCCAAAATGGCAGCAGAACTGTAAGTAGGTGTATAGCAACAGCTTATTTTCCTCAAAATGTTAGCAATTAAAGTAATTAAAATGATTAAATATTTTTGTAATCAATAATTGATTATCAGAAAAGTCAATACAGCTATTTTGAGAGTTTTGTCACATCTTTGAGAAATGAAATGTTTTGCCAATGTTCATCTTCATCTAGGTCATTTGCATAAAGAGGTATAACTCTTATTGAAGCAAATTTATACTATTTGTTATTTGATAAAATGGTGAACATGGAACCGCAAGCTCAAATTTCGTTGCCTCACTGTGGTCAAGTAGCACATTTTTTTTTACTTGATGGGGATAGAAGATATAGAAGGTATAGAAGTGTTTCCACCATGTTCATGATGTTGGCATATTCTACTCAGATAGTTTAACGGAAATGAAAAATGTCAACCTGGCCTCCTAACTGTAATGGCAAGGCCTGACTTTTTAAAAAGTTATTGGAGAAGAAAGTATTTGGATGTATTTGTATTGCTGATATTTCATAATTATGACAATTATGATATGAATGTGTCTTTATTCACTTCAGTGGTGGATTTCTTCAATCGAATCAACCTGCTGTATGGAACTATATGTGAACACTGTACAGAAGTCACTTGTCCTAGGATGACAGGAGGGCCAAAGTAAGCCTCACATTTTTTTACTTTTATCAATTTATAGGATAAATTTAATATTGGAGTCACTATATATCCTTCCAATGGAACTACCTTCATTTTACAAATATCTTTGAAGAAAAGTGAGGACTTGTACTGGGGGGGGGGGGGGGGATAATGAAGTCTGGGGACATTTGTTTTCAACCGAGGATACAGCGGATTACATTTCTTGACCGATACTAATTGGTGTTTTGTTTTTCAGATACGAGTATTTCTGGAGTGATGGACAGAACTATAAGAAGGCGACAGCCCTGCCTGCCCCACAGTATATCACACACCTGATGGATTGGATAGAAACACAAATCAATGATGAGACCATCTTCCCAGTGTCTGCAGGTAATACTGTCAGGAAGTCAGTGCTGGTTGTAGTAGGACAACCAATGACAATTGTCTGATGATTTTAACATTGAATAGACAGTCAGGTTTTATTTTATTTATATGCGAGGCTTTGCCATGCATAATATAATTTTGGCCAACTAGTTTAATAAATTCAGTAATATGTGAACACAAATGTGAGATTATATTTATCACATAACTGTAGAAACTATTGTAATATTGATTTTCAGTCACGAACACTATATAGGCAAATTTCTTGGGAACTGAGTTAAAGCAGACAAAATATAGTTCTAAGTAAATGTGTAAATATTAACAAATGTATTTGCATATTTAACAGAAGAAATCTTTTAACTTTATATTTGACAAATTAAGAAGCTCTAAAAGAGGTCAAAAAAGACTTTGATATTGCGTAAGAATACAATTATACAAATCCATTGTACTATTGGACTATTTATATTTAGTTCATGGGTTTATTGCCCTCCCAAAACTCTTATGTTATGTGATACATTCTATTATTGGTTGCCATATCTAAGTCTGAATGTGGACATTATTAACTAACACGTCATTAAAGAGCATATTTTGCACCCGCCATGTTTGAAATAGCATCTTGTGAATTTAATGATGAAGCCCTTGTTAACAATTGTATTGTACTATACACTGTACTGTAAATATTGTATGTTGTAGATATATATTATTACTTGAGTGAGTATGTAAAAATACAAATACATTTATATAAAATTCAATTGACTAATATTTCCAATTTTAATGAACTTACATTTTCATTTATGTTTTGTTTCATAGTACGATTATATACAGTTTTGTGAAACTATGAGTGTGGTTTGATATTTTAATTGAGCAATTGAGAATGTCAAACTTTTATTATTTTATTTTCATTCTATTGTATTTCAGAAATGCAGTTTCCCAGGAATTATATTCAGGTGGTGAAGAAGATCCTCAGTCGTTTGTTCCGTGTATTTGTCCACGTCTACATCCACCACTTTGATAAAATGGTTGCCATCGGTGCAGTGAGTTGATTGCATTTTTTTTTTTATCCGTTTTCCAAATGTTGATTTAAATCATGAATATGATGTATTACATTTCAAACATTGTATTTCTATGTATTTGTAAATTCAGTTGACACACCTTTTACAATAAACACTTGTAATCTATTACAGACATACAGTTATCACCTTTTACTAAATTTGTACCGTAAATGTAAAATGCATTCACTTTTGTCCTTGATTTCCCCACAACTCCATGGTTGAGGGAATTCCATGGCTCCCTTATGCCAGCCAAGGCCAATTGTACTGTAATACTATAGATCTCCCTTGATGCTCTTGACTCCTCTTTGTCCTAAATTATTGTATACAGTACTGCACATGTCCTAAATTGTAACAGTAAGCAGGTAAGGGGAAATAACTTGACTGAATCAAAGAACAAGGAAATTCTTGGTCATGTTTTCCATACAAATACGTTTGTTTCATGTAAAAGTTAATTCTACTTTCATCTAGCACAAACAATTGAATTTTTCTTTGCTATTCCAAGTAGATTGAAAGGTGGACACTGATCATATGCAAACTGTTTGTTTTGTTTTCCAGGAAGCTCATGTCAACACTTGCTACAAACATTTCTATTACTTTGTCAATGAATACAACCTAGTAGACAAGAAGGAACTAGAGCCATTGGTAAGCCCAATTGGATTGCAGCAAAACAATTGTTATTGTCGATCGCAGCTTTCCTCAAGTTAGCTTAAACATATTTTATGCACAGTGAAAGTGGTTGGCACAAGTTATACAAGCTTATACCTCTCTTTGTCTTGTAGTACAACAGTCTCCTATGATAAAAGCTTGAGTGTACATACTCACTGACCCTGTTATCACTACACCAGTCCACCATCTGTGGGGGGTCATTAGTGGGTTGTCAGGAAGTTAAAACGAAATATTTCTGAAACTAATTGCTCTCAACTACATATCACAGTATCATGTATACTCAACAAAATGAATTAAGGCCCAGTATTTTTTTTTTAAACCTACGAGTTTAGCTTTATATTATTTTAACAATGAAGAATTTCAAAACATCTGTAGATACTCTTCCAGAGCTTACAACCCATTGTAGCTTTATATTATTTTAACAATGAAGAATTTCAAAAGATCTGTAGATACTCTTCCAGAGCTTACAACCCATTGGAATGGTAATGGTGCCAGATTCCTCAAGCAGTTGTGAACATTTGGTAGCAGGCTTCCCCACTAAATACAGGCCGGGCCTTATTTTATTTTCATGAAATATGTATATCCTGTTACTTGACTTTCAGAGGGAGATGACGGAGAAGATCTGCCACTGATTGCCAGAGAAATACACCAAGAGCTGAGAGAAAATTCTGTTGTACGTCCTTCATACTCATAGCCTGGTCATGTGTGTTCTCATTGTCATGTGACCAGCTCATATATATACTGAGAGGCATTCATTCATGTTTAGCTTATTTTATTTTTACATTTGGCAAAGCACTTGCTTAATTGGTAGTTATGTATATATTCGTAAGAACTGTAATGTTTTTTTAAATATGACTTTCAGTTCATACAATCACAGCCACTTGATCAGTTTAATGGTCATACAAAAATTTACTGGAAAATATGTGCATTTGATTTATCTATAAAACATTAATTTGTGTTGTGAGTATAAACTGAAATTGTATTTCTTGTTCCTCTCTGTGTATATATGTATATGTATATATATTTAGATAAACACATTTGTATGAGGGATAACATTTTCTATATAGCTCAAATGTGATTGAACTGCATCAAACCATTCATGTCATAAAAAAAATATCAAAATTCATTTCAGATAGCTTTAAAGGATGGAAACTATTTCTTAAGTATTGAATGTTTAATATGTTGAATATAGAGGTAGTCTATTTGGTAAATATACTTTTGTTTTTACTAGTTTTGACTGTGCTACTTGTCCTGCTAGTCAATGTGTATGCAGTCTCTAAAGTCTCGTACCTATCTATGTGGCTGTAGGATGTAAATATTGTTGCCACAATATAGATTCAGGCTGTAGAAAAAATAAAAGGCTATACTAAGAGACATTGGGACCTAAGACATTCATTCATCGACAATGTAGACCCCATATGTAGAGGATATTAAACTGTGTTCTATTTCATATCAGCTTTATGTCCCGAGTGTAATGTTTATATTGCACGAGCTTTAGTGAGTGCAAATATAAATCATTTCACGAGGGACAAAGTTGATATGAAATAGAACACAGTTTAATATCCTATTTATTGCCCCAAATTTATTTTAACGAAAATAAGTCGATGCATTTTCTCGTGACACACGCAGAATAGTACAGTATCGTGTTTGTACGGGTCAGCCAATGGGAAGGCAAGAAAGTATGAATGGGAATGCGTATGTCACGGGCGGTGCATATCGGTTAGATATGACATCGTTGAAAACACCACGCTGGGGGCAATAAAGTAAGAAAATGCCTACTTAATGTTGAAAGATCTACATCTGTTGTGTGTTATTTGCTGCTAGATATAAATGATTTGATTATGAATATATCAATCCATGTGTAATCAATTGTAGCTTGACTAATTGATTAATCATTGCTATTGTGCACATGTGTAATTGTGACATACTTATAAAACAAATGTGGGATGGGGATAGACTTTCTTGTCTCTCCAGTTGGCTACAGCCCTGATAGTAGTAACATCTTGTCTAAATGACCTGCTAATGTAAAGTGTTTGCCCTTCTATCCACATGACTACAGTAGAGATTCCCTCCCAGTAATGTTACATAGTTGATGAGATGAGCATTGTCTTGTTATCTTCACAGTCTGCATTCTCATAGTGTCCTCCTGTGTACATGGGTGTAGTAGCGTTTGTACACGTTTCATTATCTTCTATTCCCTACATCTACCATCATGTATACAGGCAAGTCTCAGTGTACAGACCTGTGTTATATATACTACTCCTCATTTGTTGGGGATGTGTTCCATTGTATGGCACCACAATCATTTTGTAGTGGAGAGATCTTTAGGATGTATTTAATCTTCTTTCTGCTGAAGACGTCTGAAGATTACCAGACATGAGATCAGCCATTGTACTGAATTCAGTAGGGAAAAGGTTACATGGTATTCATTTTTTACTCGACTAATAAATGTCAATAAAACTGAATGAAGTTATTCCTTACTCTCTACATGTAACTGCTTGCAAATCATGTATTTTGTGTACTTAACTCTTTCGATACCACACGTTTTTGCCACCGAAGCCTGTAGACCGGACATTTCTGTCGTTATTGATTTCAATAGAACATGTACAATTTTGTATCAAATTTTAGATTAGCATTTGGATTACAAGCTAGATATATAAATGATTCGATATGTTTAGTTCTTACCATGGAAACAATTAGAGAACACAGTACAAGTCTTAGTGTTTTAAAAAACATGGATTCACTTCTGCCACCTCTACACACACTGCAGGCTAGGGATGGTCAAACAAGACTGCAGGCCCAGCAATAGGATTTAACAGTTTTTAGTAATTACTGGTGTTTGTATAACCTACTGGTGCAGTGCACCTATCATAAATGTAGCTTTAAATCATTATTTTAATGTTTTAGGAAATACTAATAACCTACTATTTAGACCAATGATAACATTGCGTTCATCAAGAAATTGTTCCTCAACTCCGTTTACAGCATAGGTCACAAATGGTTGAAAGATTCCAGCTGCAATGTAAAACTTTTATGAAATACTATTGTTGAAAGACTGCAAATTGTGATTGACAGATCCCTTCAACTGTCAACCTCCCACAATAATTTCTAGGTGAATGCAATGGTTTCATTGGTCTAAAAAGTAGATTATGTTCAAAATGTTTTAGAGCATATTTCATGTGATCATAGCAGATTCGAAGAGACGTTTCTACACTGCTATAAATCCACTAATAACAAACACATTCGATATGCTCTAACATATCTTTAACTCATGTCATATCAATAACCAAAGTTAAAAGTAAGATGTTTTATCTACATTATGAAATGAAATATACATGTGTGGTTGGTATTTTTTAGCACAATAAACGTGTTAAGTTTGTCTCTGTTCCCCAGTGAAGTGAACGCATAATGAAATGTGACATCTCTAGGTGCTGATAGTGACAATATTTAACTAATTTAACTTTGCTAAATCATGCGCTGTATTTCGAAAAATAAATAGATGAAAATTTTACAATGAGTACTGTTTTGTTGTACTTATATTTCGCTTAGAATTTATTTTTATATTGAAATAATGTTAGTTACCTTGGCGAAGTACTGGTCTCTCCAGTTCATCTCAAACATGTACAAACATGTTGGTGGGATCTCCTGTATTAAACAGAAACAGAAACAGAAACATCGTAGCATTAACTCCAACCTTAGCAACATATGTGGTTTTATACAGTAGAGCACAGCTGATGGACGACGGTCCATGTGCAACTTAAATACCACATGAAACTTTAAGAGTCGCCTTGTCTTGTGACGTTTGTGAACTTGGATGAACTGAGGAACATGTACGATAACTTTGTCACGTTAGCGTGCAGTGGTTAAGTTGCCAAATTGCTATCTGAGGTGTTCTGACGTGTTGTGTTGCAACACCACCGCTGAACGTCAACCATACGTCGATACAACACCACCGCTGAACGTTAACGATACGCGATTATAACACCACCGCTAAACGTCAACCATACGTTATTACACCACTGATGAACGTCGGAGGGTGAATGCAGAAGTCACGTTTAACATACAAGTTGCAAGTGAAATGGTAGATTTCTGTCGGCGTCCCAAGTACAGTGGAAGGTAATGAAGAAATTTTCCAGGACTGACAAGGCCACTGGCAAGAAGTTACATGTTACTGTCCGCCATTAGACAGGCATGTCTAATAATGATGTACATTAACATTCTTGTCTAATAATGATGCACGTATGGTTTGTCAAATGGTATTATTACATGTTGAGAACTTTGATATAGAAGTCATATAGAAGCGATATAACACTCTAACAACAGTTTCCGCTTGACAAACTGAAAGTGTGTAAAAACGTTACAGGTTTGGTATTCAATTTAGTTTAAAAACAGATGTGTTGCGCTCAGCAAGTGCTACTATGATGATGACGACACGCGTGGCATACGAGTATTATTCTAACTAGACTTTAAACGCCACATGTACACGTTACAGGGGAATCGTGAATCCACAGGATGTGTGTACAGACAATCATTTAGTTCAAAAGACTCAACACATTGACCAGTAACGTATCTTTACTATCGTTACTATGGGTGAAAGATTCCGCTGTGACTTAAAACAATAATTCACTCACTATCTTGGATAATATTTCATTGGTGCTGCTTTCGTGTATTATTAAATTTAATAATTTGAGAACATATAATCATTTCAGGATTTATCTTTACATGTTCATTAATTATGCGAGTCATGATCAGTGGAAACCGTTCAGTGTGTTGTATTGGGTTTTCTTTCATTTCTAAATATGTTGTTCGGTTGAATTTGCAATAATATTACCTCCCAACATCATTTAATGACGCCAGCCTATTTTATAAAGCCAAGTAAATGGCTTCTATATACGTGTATAT
The DNA here is from genome assembly GCA_032361225.1 of Lepetodrilus schrolli. NCBI lineage: Eukaryota > Metazoa > Mollusca > Gastropoda > Lepetellida > Lepetodrilidae > Lepetodrilus > Lepetodrilus schrolli. The sequence goes on along the minus strand of JAUTBT010041256.1, from coordinate 2,448 downwards.
TGCCCCTATATGGCATGTGATCGCTGGCTCAAGTTGTTCGATCTAGCCCCGAGATTACGAAACTTCTGAGTACGATTTCATGCTCACGGGTTTGTTCACAAATCCCCATATAAAATCTGAGCTTGAGCATGAAATTGCACTTAACATGTTTCGTAATCTCAGGGCCTGATGGTAATAGTTCATAACTTAGGTATATATTTTTTTATCTGGGTTGTCTAAAATCAAGTTGGCTAGTTGTGAAATATGTTTGTTAAAAAGCCTCCCAACTTCACTCGATGACTAGCCTATTTTATGAAGCCAAGTAAATATCATATACTAGTATACATATGCGTAGTCCCCTTGATATTTCTAAGTCAATGGATCACTTTCGGCATGTGACACCTGGCTCACATTTTCGATTGTCTGATATAAAATATGTAAATACTCCAGTTTACTAATGGATTTTCCAAGTGTTTCAGTTAATGGTTTCACAAGGGCTGTATCACGGCTGTATCACATCCAGTGTCAGTTATGTTTGCCTGATCGCAATCCATGAAGGGGCACAAGTTGTCGTGATCAACCCTGACCAGTTCACAAGTACCTTGTATATTTTGGCATCAAATAAGGCTGTCCATGTCAGTCGGCGTGGACACAACACAATGTGAAACGTCTTGCAGATTTTGTTTTAAGCTGATCTGTGATGAAGGATGCAGAATTTACATTTTCAGTTATTAACTCATGCATAACTTCAGATTGTAGAGCGTAGTCATACGAATGTGTTACGGTTTCCTTGGTAGGCCTGATAATTTAGTGTTGGTTTGTGGCAATCCAAAATGTTGAAGGCTATCTGGTGCAATGGATTTAGTTTAGGACGTGTAAACTGCGTAATGACATGATGGGATTAGCTGATTCTGAACGCCCCACTCGTGGAATGTCTTCAATGTACACTTATCAACTCGGACATCAGAACATCATTAATCTAGGTTAGCACACCATTTACAATTGGTTTTTTTAATCTTGCAGTCAACATGCGACATTTTAGTATTTTACGCGCACATTGACGGATAATGCGAGGATTATAGGATATAAGCAATACTGTCTATTCTAGCTAGTTCATTGCTTTCCTTTGATTATCAAATACTGCAGGGTGAAGAATATCATTGTAGTTATCAGGTATCGCTGTAAAATAAAATCGTTTCTATAGCATCCTGCATACCCTAACGTTTTCTTCAGTATCGCATACCGTATGTGTTCTCCACGTTATGCGACGAAGCAAATATATTAAAATCATAGAGTAGGATACTCTTAATACGCAGAACATTCGACATGGGTATGAATGTAATAAACTAAGCTGAGTTTTCTCTATAATGTTCTCAGTCTGACAGTATCAACTATGGGTTATGTGTCGATCAGACAGATGGTCACACAGCATACGCCAAATGAAGCTCGTATAGTACATGTACTGATCAGTTTGATAATGCGTTATCGTACGTGTTTTGTGCAAACGTTTACACTCAAGTATTTACAAATTTGCCCTAATATTTTCTAACTGATTACGCTTCATCTTATGTGCATGAATGTCATACCAAACCGACATAAACGGTGATATGGCTACTGTATAGGCTACCAATATATAAAATACGTGTATATACATTGTATTCCAAATATTTTATAAAGTGTGAATAGATGTCCAACTACTTCTAGTCTAAGACAATGTATTCATTGCCAGGGCACACACATGCATATTTGTTCAACCAGGTACCTTATCAGGCGACGGAGAAATCTTCAAATTGAATACCATTGACCTAGATACAGTAAGGTGTCAATGTTAAGAATATGTATAAGGCAGTGCTGGTTGCTTCGACGTTACATCCCACGGACATAAGATAATAGCTACGACAGGATTTCTGGATATGAAGACGATGTGAGACACAATTGTGGCTGTTTTATGACTACTTTAACTTCTTTGCCGCCGAGTGTGAGTAACTGTTGACAAGGTAAGACATTACGTAGTTTATGTGATTAAGCTTGGTTACGCTGTAACATATTTCGTTCTTGGGGAAGTGTGTTAATAGCATGTTAATAATAGCATTTGTACCCATGCTTCAGAGTAATTATTTTTTTCAAATATTCATGCTCGTGTAACCTATATTTACTTATTCGCCATAAATGACATAAATTCACCAAAATGACTATTTCTTCATACCGACTCCGAGGTGTAAAGCTTAGAGTGTCCGCCCGGAGAGCGGAAGGTCGTTGGTGCAACAGATTTCCAAAATAAAAATAATTTAAAAAATAAAATAATAAAAAATTAAAAGAATAATATTTTTTAGTAACAACTGCTCTCCGCAAACCTCCAGGTACTACGGCGTCTATCGTGTCATCTTATAATTATTGTATGTGAAACCGCGAGATAGCCATTAAGTTGGATATTCATGGATCCCGGACGTTTTCAAATATATATATATA
>JAUTBT010041245.1:0-17209 GCA_032361225.1 Lepetodrilus schrolli | reverse complement strand
GCAGGTTTCCTCCTGCCCTAAACTGACAAGCCGTGATATAAGTGAAAGAATCTTGAAAGCGGCTCTAAACCCCAATAAAAAAAATTTAAACAGTGAAAGAATCTTGAAATCGGCTCTAAATCCCTTTTTTTTTAAATTTTTTATTTTTTTTTAAACAGTGAAAGAATCATGAAAGCGGCACTAAACCCCAATAAAAAATATTTTTAAAAAAAAAAACACGTTTATTAGCGGTAATTTTACATAGCGTCAGAGAGTTACCTGCCATTACGCCCACACCTCCGTCCTTGTTCTTCTGACAGTACGTGCACAAATTGGGACCTTGCCCGGCGGTGTAGCACTTGCCCCCGATACTGCAGCCTGCAACACCACGTACACACAGGATAGTTTAGCAATCAATCAAACAATCAATTTATTCTACAAAAAACACTGCATGTGTAAAGAATATTTAATATATAGAATGGATGTACATATTTAAACATTGAATTCATATCAAATAATGTTTATAAATTTAGCTAGTGTTCTAACGTTAGATCGGCGCCAGTTTGATAATAACAGTAACTGGAATTTATAATAGTTTGGATGGTTGTGGTAATACTTCGGTAGATGTAGTTCTCTTTCGGTTTAATACATTCTAGTATAAGTAAAATTCGCCACCTATTCTCTGTAGATTACAGAGGTGACAGGTTCTATTGGTATACAGTATATTTTTTCCAACGGCCTGTTTCAACAGGTAAAACATGGTTGCTAGTTCTTAGTTTAAGTAAGGGACGAGATAGTGTAAAAGGAAAGAAAGTATGCTCCTCTATGCCAAAGTTGGGTTTTATATAGTGATATAGTTTGCCTCTTTGCGTGTTTGTCTGATCTACGTACCATGTGTGTATATATTGGTCAGACAGATGCTGGGATAGTGTGTAAAGCAGACAGTTTCTATTATACATGTGGGGGTAATTCCATACTTCTGATAGACCAGAATTCCTTATATAATACTATTCAATGTGACAAATGGGAACCACATTTAAACTTTTTAGTAATATTTATTGTGAGTGTATTGTCATTACCGTCAGTTTAAATGTTATGCCAATGCATGTATGATATTAGTACAAGTTTCTTAAAAATGAATAAGAATGGGTACACGCCCTGTTTCGCCGTACAACAAATATGTTGGTGTAGTTTTACGGATATTTAAGACAATCTTAATAGATACGCGTTGTACGTTTTTGGTGTACAGTCAATATGTGAATTGTCCCATACTGATAGTCTACGTTTAATCACGGTAGGGACATGCTCCTATGTCTAGCAGGTCACCTATAGAACAATCGCTTTGATTGGTCCAGCAGGCGGTCTATCGGACAATGGTTTTGATTGGTCCAGCAGGTTTCCTATAGAACATTGGCTTCGATTGGTCCAGTAGGACGAAGAGAACACCTACCCATCTCCAGTCCAATAAACTAATCGTTGCCCTAGTAATAAAAGAAAGTTAACCTTAAATTTTAATTTACTCTTCACCAATAAATCAAGCCATGTCTACAGTACAGTACAAACATGTGTTACCTATCTCGGTGGGCCTTAAAGTAAAACAACGAGGTTGCTAGAATGAAGCTGTTGCTAGAATCTAACTAGATCCAATTAAATCGTGCCAAATATGGCTCCAAATTGATTTCTAAAACGATCTTTGAGGAAGGACCATAAATCCTTTGTATTCGATAGGCATCCATCTGTGGAGAAAGCATGGTTAGCTTTTATCGCTGTTAGGCAGCTGGTAGTACAGTTGTAGATCGCTGGACCTGAGTCTAGTTAGGACCAGTTATCTTCCTTCTGTGTCCATAATAAGATGCGGTATCTTAGGCTTGTAATGCAGTTGTCATTCTTGGATCATCAACGCGATAATATAACAAAAATACTCTATGCACAACACACACGCCCACTCACGCACGCACGCACGCACACACACACATACACACACACACACACACACATTAACACTAACACTAACACTAATACGTCTCATATAGCGGCACAAGTTCTTATCTCCGAAATGAAGTCCCACCTATTGTAGTTAAGTCGATCGTGGAGCAGTGACCTTCAATACTTCAGATTTCGCTACCTGTAATACAACACTGGATACTCACGTGGTTCTTGGTTGGTGTTCTTGACCAATATGCCGTGACCCTGAGACGGCTCGTACTTGCACGTGTAGGTCACACAGTCCAGGTCTTCAGACTCGCCGTGCTCAATGCACTTCTTGCTGTTCAGCTGACTGACACATCCTGCAAACATCACGTGCATTCCCACGTGCACTATGCAGATATTCGAATGCATGGACTCACTAGTGAGGGCATAATTGTGACTATCTGTGTAGCCAGAACAGCTGATATTTCCCTGTTGTGTGTTCTGTGTACAATACATATATCGGCAAAACCATCACACTCCAGACTATTGTTTAAATACTGATACAATAAACTATCCTGGCCGTGTGTGTTAAAATTTTTATTTCGAGTTTCTACAGAATATGGTATTCAAAGAATTAGTCTCAGAGGGTGAAATAGTAAACTAAATAATTTGTATATCAATTCAGCAAATTAATATTGTATAATAGTACTTTCTGATATGCTTTATCGTTTAATTCTCCAGAAATATAAACATACTTAAGGTCTGCGGTACAAACTAGCATCACACTTGTCAAACTTACTATGGACCACAACAGCAGTGTCATCACATGGACCCATAGCTTACCATAGTGTTCATCCACTTGATTGCCGCATGTGATGAACTTGCAACGGATATCAGGAGATTCGTAACGGTCTCCATCCTTGTAGGTCTTACCACCAACAGCGCATGCTGAGGAGTAGATGTATACAGCAGCAGTGTAATAACCGCTTCTCTCAATGAAATTACTTGCTTACATATATAGGACCGTGCATTGGATTTGATTGGAAACTCTCCATCATAGTTTTGGGTTCTCGTATTTGGGCTGTGTAGTCATACCTAACGAATTACTGACGGTATATCAGAAGAGAAATAGGAAGAAGTAGGTAGGTATCCTAAATAGATTGCGTTTCACATATTGTGCACAGAAATACTAGTAGGTACAATTGAGTGTTGAAGACAGTGAGTGGAAGTAATGGGAGACAGTGGTAAACCTACCCGGACAACAATTCATCGAATGTATTCCTTTCGATGAACGAAAGTAAAGAATATTTACGGTGTTATGCTGGTTGTTCAGTGGTAATGATTGATTTCGTGATGTGTGCTAAAGGAACCGCAACATCTAGCTTGCTCAAGACTCGGTACTGACCGCGTCCTCTTAACGTGAATGGCGGACTTTCAGAGGATGTACTGATTGCGGAATACATGGTTTACGCAAGCCGGAAGTACTCACTTTCACTTTGCACACTAGCAATAGTGACAGCAATCCACAGGAGCGAGATCAGCAACATTCTGCTTCTGGTGTGCGGAACATCAAGTTGAAAGTAAATACTAGCAGTTTAAAATATATTGTATTTAGTATTGTAAAGTTAAATAGACTTAACTGAGATTACATTCAATTTCCCCTAGCCCTTGTTGCGCCGAAAATATGTCGCTTTGCCGTAAATCCAATATATTTTATTATTTAATTGTGAATAGACTGAATACATAAATGAAAATATACATGAATTAATACAATCGTCAAGATAGACTGAAGAAATTGTCTTAAAATCTTAATACTCATAAATATATAGACTTAAACGTAATCAAATAAATGCCTAGAATTAGCATTGACGGCGCTATTCAATTGCAGGAACAACTGTCTTGCATTGATACCATAATGTACTTGAAAGATCTATTCAAAACGCGTATTGTTTGATGTCAGTGTTAGGCATATTTACTTGCACACTACAGAAACTGATTTCAAACGGACATAACAAATAGCCTGATATAATTTCTCAAATGAATCTATTATGTACAATCAATATTATTCCATTATTAATATACTTCCAAAATTCTATACATACACTATATTACATAATGCCATTATTTCTATGAATGTATTCTTTCCAAATTTATGAATGTTAACTCAATTTGAAATGTAAATATAATATGGTGTTTAATACGTACACTCTGTGGGGAGGTAGTATATTGTGGCAATCACCACAAACCTCCGACGACTCCTCAACATAAAGTGAAGTCCTACGTATATTGCAACGTCACGTGGTCTCAATCAACCTATCAAATATTGGTGCGTACCTGCCGCAAACTTACAATGTTCACGTCAAATTGAGCAACTGTTGGTGTAGGGGCCTATTTTTGGCATCGTATCCCGATCACATTTCAATTACCCGACCATAAGACGATAATATTAAAGGTTATCTTAAATCTACCAATATAGAGATATGCATCCATGCAACATGTAAATCAATGGCAAACTATATAAACGAAAGTTTCAAATTACTTGAAGATCAGCTTGTGCATTCGACCATTCAAGTGTCAGACTTATATTGTTACTATATACTTCTAGATGGTCGTAATAGTTACTGTAAATCAGGAAATTAATGCGTCACTAATTTAATGCGACCTCAAGGTTTTGGACATAAATGCGACAAGAATTAAATACGATCGACTTCTATTCATGGTTTTTTCCCGGACGTACCTTTCATAATTTTCCATTATGCGTAGGAATTAAATGCGGCCATAAGCCAATCGCATAATTCGCATTAATATCCTGCTCGCATTAATTTCCCGATTTACAGTATATACAAGAATACAATTCAAATGGAAGTGATTGGCAAAGCCAATTAATACATTATTAGTCCATACCTGTAATGCTAATTGAAGCATCCATTAACTTTGTCTCTAGCTGTGTTCTTCAACCTAGCTGTCTGTGTGGAGTGCACGACCACATACAGTACACCTTGAAAGTTGAAGTAAACAATAACTGTACAACAGCTGTACTTATATCGGACATCGTTACGCTATCGATTACTAATAGTGTATGAATAATACAAAATATGACTAATTAGTAGAAAGCTGAATTTTTCTGGGGAGCTTCATAAAAATACATACATAACCCGATGGCATTTTCATAATTCATGATGGCCGCCATTGTAGTAAATGTTAAGCGGAAAAGCACGGAAAATTAGACCAATAAAATAATATAAAGACATCTTACATGTTAATCCATGTTGGAAAATAAAATAATTCTGTATTTGTGATTCATTTATTATATATAATCTCGAAAATGTACAAAATTATGCAATTTTTATCATCCATGATTACAGCGTGACCAACATTGTTTTAAAATAAACACAAATAAGCAATAATTAATTCAATAATATAAAATATGTAACAATCTACTATCTTATAAAGACAACAACTCTGTGGGTCTTAATTAGTATTATTAGTTGCTAGATCAATGGCGGGTGAGGTTTTGCAGTTGAGTCAGACATTTGTGATCAATGCTTAAGACAGTGCACTCACGCCTTTAAAATATGCCGGCCAGTTTCGGAACAAGACCTCCCCTATGTTGCCACCCAATTGGCGTGGTGGAAGGTGATTGTCCTGCCACTATACAGAATGGTTTGCCCAGTAACACTGAAATGTGGCAGCTGCTGAAGTTGGGCGTTTCTAAAGTTTAAATCCAGATGAATGCTTCACGTATAATCTGAAGAACATGGCACGACGAGACTAGTCCACCATCTTCAATCACATATTAGTAGTTATATATTAATAGTTATATATTAGTAGTTACACACACTTTTAAGAGGAACAGCTCTCCAACTCCAATAGTAGTAGTAGTGTAAGAGAAACCACAACAACATCTAGTAACATACATGTTGAGTGATACGCATGACACTTACAATAACATCTAGTAACATACATGTTCAGTAAATTACATATGACACTTACAACAACATCTAGCAACATACATGTTGAGTAATACATATGACACTTACAACAACATCTAGTAACATACAGGTTGAGTAATACATATGACACTTACAACAACATCTAGTAACATACATGTTCAGTAAATTACATATGACACTTACAACAACATCTAGTAACATACATGTTCAGTAATACATATAATACTTACAACAATCAATCAGGCAGTATACAGGTCTATGCTTAACTTTCAGTCTTGCTAATATTAACATGTCCTTATTATTGCAGTTGCCACGGAATACGATGTACGGTACACTATAAGAATATGTATTCTATTGTGCTTATCGTCGTTGTTCAGCAGATTGCGTAGACGATGTACAAATGTACTGTGATAGCCATCAAACACACAATAGTCTATTGAAATTATTAGTTAAACCTAGCTATAGCTTATGTACTGATCACATATTTGGTTTTATGTGGCATTAATTTATCAAGATATGCTTTGTATGTGTCATGAAAAGCAGAGTGCTATTGATATCCACCTCAACAATACGCAAGGTTATTTTGTTTGTCAGCATTGATGCTCATCACACGACGTCTTCAGTGTGTTTGACCAGTTCATGGTATTTGTAGCCTTGATGCCAACACCAAATGCTTGATCGACATTTCTAGCTTTACAGATCAGCATGTCATGATCACCATATTAACGGTGGGTGGATGTCCATCCAGTGAAAACAGTCTGAATGTCCTAATTGCGTCCTGTAGATGTGTTATTAGCTCCAAGATCTACATGCTGGAGGTGTGGCAATGCTTGAAGTGTGGCAATACATATCAGCAAACCTCTCCAAGACATCATAGAGTGGTACGCAGTATGGAATGGTGTGCAGTCTTTTAATGACCATAAACAAATATATTGCTTGGTAAATTACGTTTCGATTTCCAAACTGTCTGTTGTGCGAATAGTGAAGTAACGATTTGTAACGCTGTGGTACTGCTTGGCATGCATACTATAGTCGTATTAATTTGAATAGAGCCCGTGTTGTTTTTCAATTGATAAATGACACAGGAGACAGAGCCGAGTTTGCTTTATGTTTTCGTGAAACTGACCCAAACCCCAGTAGACTCTAGGCGTGTACCATCCCCAGCATTGCAATTTAGCAGTGGTTTTATCATTTCCACTATATTAATTTCATTGTTGCTGTTGTGGTTTCTACGTCACGAAATCATTAGCATATTACCCACATGCCTCTGTGAACTTTGACGATTTCGACCGGGTCACTATACTATGTATCCGAAATCGGTGTCCACCTAATTGAATATATATGCGTTACATGCAGCGTGCACATTTAGCTTTTATAAAAATAATATACAAAAAAAAGGTGTATCATAAATATTAGAACATAAATAGTATTTATTACAAACACGATAAATAGTTAATTGCATATAAACAGCAAGTAGTATAAATCGTTCTTTCTTTCTACATTCTCTCTCTCTCTCTCTCTCTCTCTCTCTCTCTCTCTCTCTCTCTCTCTCTCTCTCTCTAACATACACACACACACACACACACACACACACACACACACACACATAGTTTGCAAACCGGGAGTTCCCGTATTTAGGCACACGCGAAAGTTGGCCCATGGGCCTAAAAACGGAAGCTCTTTCCGTATTTAGGCACATGGGCTTAAATTCGGATATAATATTAGAGTAGTCTCCCGTGTGCATTCTCTTCCAATGATAACATTCAGTTATTGAGAACATTCAGGGTTTTTCAGTCCTATTGTTTAAACAAATTGTTCTGGCACCCAATCGTTAATGGACTTATGTTGATCTTATAATGTTGTTTTCAATTAAAACAAGTGTCAACACTACACGTGTCTGTTATTCGCATCAGAAATACAAAATCACTATTATAATGGGTAATTCCGAATTTAAGAACTTGGCCAAATTTCGGATTAAAAGATTCTCTTTCAAAGTGACTTTTTCCGTAATTTAGTACGGGGCTAAAAATACATCACATACTGTTTTACAAATTACGGAGGAAGTGATCCTACTTACATCTGTCTAGATATCTTCTGTGGGTTTCTTTGAAATGGTCTTAACAATCGTGATAGATTAATTAACGTTGTGCTCCAGTTTCATGAATAAGACAATTGAAAGTATCAGACTAAGGCTTCAGGGTTCTTGTTTTCACCAGTAGTCATATACACTGCCTCACATCAATGTCGCAGAAATAATGTCAGTAAGACACAATATGCCCGTCACCGCTGTCCACTTAGACATCACTGTGAGTCTGGACTGGTTCCCTGCCCCACGTGCGCTCATCCTGATAACTCTCCTATTTGTTACATGTTGTGCATTTCTTTGACACAAGCACATTTAATAGTTGCATAGTTCTGATGGTGGACACCTTTCATGCGTTTTCAAAATAAAGCTACAAACTCAACTAATTGGCCCATTATGATTTACAATTTAACACAATGGGATATTTAACGATTGTAAATGTTCTACATAAGTACTAAAACCCTCGAGTTGCGCTAGTTTGATCATGATTTGATATACGATTGTCATGACAGTTTGATATACGATTGTCATGATACGATATAGTTTTTCGTGATAATGTATGAGAAATGAACACACACACAAAAATTAAGCTGCTTCCTAGCGCTCATCGTGAATACCAGTTCCACAAAATACCATCATGGACGAATTCATTGGATACTGAGATATGGAAAACTACTAAAGTAATTGTAACACAGCAGTATCGTATAACGTGATAGCAATTATTATCGCCATTTGTAGTCAGCATAGGTCATTTCCTAGTTACTAGTATTACAGAAGGTATATTTGGTAAGAGAAAATAATGATGATGAGTGTCTTTGTGTGTATGCGTGTATGTATATGTGCATATGTATGCGTGTGTATATGTGTGAGAGAGATATAGTGTATGTGTGTGTGTGTGCGTCTGTGTGTGTGCGTGTGTGTGTGTGCGTGTGTATGTGCGTGTGTGTGTGTTAATTAATTTCAAATATGATTTACTTGATCCCTTTTGAAAGTACAGGCAAGCAACTGGTTGCATGCTGTCGGTAACAAATCTTCACCAATATATTGGTAGCGATTGTTAATGAGAATACCAAATTAGAAATGTCTTTTACGAGAAATGAGTTAGATTTGGTTTCGGACAATGGCGTTTGTCTTTGTACTTATTTTACATACATCTTACCAATAGCCCTTCTACTCTGCTTTAAAATAAATCAAGTGAAAGTTAGTTGGGTGAATATTGGAAGGACATTCCAGAAACGTGATCCGAATATAATACTAAGGAAATGGATTGTGTGTATAGGCTGAATAATGTGATAGTTTACAGAATGTAGACAGCATCGCGCCTTAATGTCTGGAATATGTCCGAATTCTACTAAGCTAGGGAATAGAACATGTATTCTGCTGGCTGTATATCCGTCCAGGCGTACATCTGTATATCCGTCCAGGCGTACATCTGTATATCCGTCCAGGCGTACAGCTGTTTATCCGTCCAGGCGTACAGCTGTATGTGTACGTTGTGTTTTTGCCTGATTGTAATGTATATGCGTCTCCCTGTAGATTACCATTAGTAAGTCTGTGCATTTACAACAATACAACTGTGCACTCGAAAGACCTTGGTCGCTGGTAGATTTCCAATTGTTTTGCTATAGCTATATACAGCATATCTGGATCGTTCGACTTTAGGTCGAGAGAACATTCGTGTAGACTGACTAGATTTGCATTCTATGTCAACCCGAATATTACTCGCATTATGTTCTGATATATAAAAATGTATGTTGACACGACCAAATTGAGTCAACATTGCATTACAGCTTAAGCAGACGGAGTGTTGTTTGCATGCTGAATGTACTAGCTACATATTCATATCAGCTAACATCCAGTATAGCTTGTTATAGTGACTCAAACACCTAAAGAACTGTATGCGCCCGTCTGTTAATCGTCTGACCGTGGACCAATGACATCGTATTCTTCTAAACACGTGACTAACACATAGCATGATATAGACACCATTTTGCATGTTTTGTAAACAATCCTTGTTTATCAATGGCAGATAACATTATTTATTTCGATGGGTTTGTGTGGTTCTTCATGCATGAAAGCGCGGATTCTTACAGATATAGCTCTATATATTATATATAACCAATAATAATAACAGGCATAGGTAAAATCTCACTATATTTGCCACCCCCACTACATAGTGTATGAGTCCATTTAGCTTGACTACAGCTTGGGTTGTATGCAGTAGAAGAGGTGAAGATTCACAATATAAATTAACTAATGATAATAGTCCCCGTAATTAGGAATAACACGGCACACGAATCTATCTAATGCTGCTGGAGTCTATATCATGAATACTTGCAGGAATATATATTGCATCCCCTACAACGTCATCAACAACCTCTGAGACTGGTGAGTATCGCAATGTGAGGCTTCAGTCTCCAGACTGGTCTCCAGAAGACGATACTGTAGCGATACTTACTTGTATGTACGATGGTGAGGTATTTGAGTAACCTACCGAAAGCTATTCAGGATAATTGCACCTTCGTGTATACCTTAGGTAGTAGATACCGGTCAGCCCATTGGGCCATATCCTTGTAATGCACGCACATGAAGAAGACTGATTTCATTTCCTCTCAGTAAGGAACACTACAGAAAGAACAAACATTTCATACGTCCTCTGGTAAAGACTAAAATTTCATTGATGCTAAGAGGTTTGTTCAGGCAAAAGACACGGATCTAGGACTACAGGGATGCACGCATAATTATATGTACGTGATACTAGTATTTTGAAAGAAATACATTCTGTGTACATACAGTAATCCAATGTCATGCATTTCTATACTTGATAGTAGTCGTGCTGTGAATTCTGAATCTTTATCAGACCTAATTGTGCCATCGTTATATGATGCTGCAAACGAATTAGGTATTCTGGATGAAGACGATCACTTAGTGCAAGCCAAACATGCTTGGTCAAATGGATGAGCATATGCTACAAAAGATTGACCATGGAACGTTGAAACTTGCCGTAAGTTGCTTTAGAGATGCTGCAAAATCTTATGTTATCGTACTCTAGACTGGAATTAGTGGAACTAGACATGACATCGGGTGATCACTGTTAAAAGGGTCTACTTCGTACATTATCAGTGAGTGTCCTCCACATTAACCACAGCAGCCATCAACATCTCAAGTACATAATAGAGTGTTTGTGTGCTTAATTAAAATGTTAACTGCTTCACATGCTGGTGTATGCATCATGATGGTTGATAGGACACTGCATATCGAACCTTACATCGATCCAGAAGGTACACACTATGACTTGTGTTTCTCAAATATCATGTTTAGGTCAGAGAGTGAAGTGTCCTAAGTGGCAAAACCTGGAGTAAGTATAGCGCTCTCTCACAGCTGTCAGAGTGTAGACATTGACTCATATTATGGCTGTACCGGATAGATAATGTCCTAGGTGCCGTGACCCACGTTCTATTGTGCTACCAGCCGTCACGTAACACCCTCCACATAGTGCATAGAAATAATTATAATTATAATTATTAAACGTATATCTTAAGGTGTACGCATGCGAACTGTGATGAGTATACTACACAATGCCAAGTTACAAACGTGGGGTGGGGTTGTTACATACATGTATGACGAAAGATGTTTTACACACAAGTTTGGCTAGATTTCATCTATGTTATGTCTGTCTAGTGTCTGCCAGCACTATCTTGCTAGCATCCTTCCACTGTTGGCATGTTTTTCTCTGTGAGTGTTAACATCTTTCCCTCAATCCTTACTTTTATTAAAACCCCACATTTGACACATTGTCGATGAAACAAGCTCTGGGTTCTTTATATTGCCAAGAAAATCGCGACGACAATCGAGAGCAGAACCATGCACATTTTCTATTTCGTAAAACGATTTTCCTTTTACAAACGTGTTCATTGAAATAAGGAATGACATGACAGCTAGCATGTCATACTATAAAAGCAAATTGATTTTTATGATTTTAGGGCGGAATTGCCATTTAAGCCATAACAAATTAATTATCTTTCAAAACCCTATACTCACTTCCATAGTCGAGATCTAATTGTTGACATTCAAGAAGTGTAGTGATATATATATATATCTCATTTCGCTGGAAAACAAACTAATTTTAAAATCTCGTGACATTTGGCGTATCCAAAGGTTAAGGTGAAGTAAAATCTTCATGGGCTGCTATCTGATGCCAGTAAACTAGTACACTACTATCGTGCCAGCGTCTTTTTTACCTGATAATGAAGAATCATACAACTTTAGGTAGTAGTTTAATGGTATTTGATGTGAATATGATGCTATATATATACACACATACATATGGTGTCTTCTATATGTTGGAGAAGTACTCTCTCTCCTCTCTCTCTCTCTCTCTCTCTCTCTCTTCGGTATTTCATATATCTAGATGGTTGTATTTCTGTGTTTTTAATTTATATCTCGCTTCCTTAAATGTCACGATAGATTGTCATGGAAATGTCACCTAACCATACATTATTAGTTTATGTCTACACATGAAATACCACTGACTACTTAAAATAGCACAATTCTGACTGTAACATTATACCCCTGCCCTCTCAGCTGCCATATCACTACGTGTCGTATTACCAGAAAATAATGACTACGCAATTGCTGAAATAGGATCATTTTGCACTATTCTTTCACGAGTGCACTTTCTTCTTTTAAATAATTAATATGTCTTGTGATTTTAACAATGGCTGGTCATATTGCATTAATGTGCCAATGATCTGTTTAGACTTTGCCCCGTGTTTAGAAAACCTATTGCTGAAAACTGTGCATTGAGAGCTGTGAGGAATCTATAGGTGTGAGTTGGCAGACAATTGACATAGAACCGTGTTCGCCATGTGTATAGGCATATTTTCCACACGATCATACTTCATTAAGTAATTACATTTTCAATAGATTATGCACAAAATGTGAGAGACTATGGAGAACTGCTTAACTGTAACTAATGTTACAACCTATAATAGTTCATAGCTAACTTTCATAAACAGTTTATATTTACCAGTCTTACCATTATGAAAACCAGTTACTTAAATCGATCCATAATTGCATAGAATGATGAACTAAAATGAAACAATAAGTAACCATCCTGAACTGCCTTTCTTTGCAGGTAAGGTTTACAATCGTCGGAAACTTAGCAACATATATATTATTAATGACAGCATTATTTATACGATTATATATAAATTCATGCTTTATTGCGCATAAGATTAGAGTTGGATTAGACCTAACAAGATGTATCAACGATAAGAGATGGTAAATGACTTCTCATTGTGGTAGAGCATGCCACTAGAGGCAGGTATTAACTATACCGTATGTCAATGTAACAATGTCATGCTGTTTGTATTATCCAACATCTATCAAACATCAGTTCCATCCCACCACGAACAATTTCTCTATAACTATATATCTTCAGCAAGAATGCATTAACCATCCAGATCCATTTGAGACCCAGTAATTGTGTCTCCGGCTCAGTATACGTAGTAGGTATTACGTGCATATGAATGTTGTAGTCGAGAATAAAGTACATTGCTTTTCTTCTTATTGACGATACTTGATATTTACTTTACCTGATCACGCGGAAATAGCATACTGTTTACCATAATATATTGCCATGCATACACCATTAAACTGGTCTGTTATGGCTGTATGACACATCTTAGCGAACAAATATATGTAATAGCTTGTGGATGATTGTTTGATGACGGGTTATAAAGTAATTCTAGAACAAGTATTCGTCTAAAATACAATATGACGAATACTTCAGCTCTCATGTATAAAGCTTGCATGGATTTTCTTAGAAAATATCTTAGAATGGTATGGACAAATTTTAACTATGAATTAGTTTTAGAAAGCTAAATGTTAACGGTATTTGCTGTAAGTATTACAACATTTACAAAATAATTCGATCGTTTATGAAGATTATCAAGGTTATGGCGGTAATTAGGTTATATCATAGTCATACATCTTTAACATCAATCATTGACTACATATATGTGTGCAACATATTTATAGATGATGTGTAATATCTGATGGTTGTCGCCATTACTCTGTAGCTATAAATAGATACCCATGATCCAGTGTTACCCCCAGACTCCTCCATTTCAATATATGACTCTTTCATGTCCTGTTGATTATTTGTTCAATTCAGTTCAGTTGCCACGGTGGTACAAGATTTCTGAAGCAACTTCGACATCCAAATCATTGTCAATTACATAGTCATTCATACGTGAGCTGGCATAGAGTATAGTCAATGCGTGGTGTTTACTTCTAAGATCGGAAGTGACTTGCCATCTGTAATATGCAGTACGTATATTTACATAACAACGTGTTCCACTTCCTCTGCTTATCTTCGCAGTCATCTACAATTCCAATGAGTGCGGTACAGTTGGCCGAGAGTGCGTTGTAATGCCAGGTATTCACTGGGTATAGCATCGCAGGGAGATGTTTTGGGACATCCGTATCTCTTCTAGTGCACCCAGAGTCTTACTTCACCAAGTCTCATAGAGGATGTATGTGATGCACAGAAGAAATGAGACATTGCTAATGGATTATGTCTTTTCCGGGGAATTACGCTGTCGTGATTGGCTGTCACGTTTTCAGCATAGCCTTTAAGAACGCGACCGGAAAAAGTATAAATAAGCAACGACATGATTAATTGTAAATCCAATTACAGAGTCAGTACAAATATAAAGTAGTGGACAAGAACTGCAGAAAGTATCCGCTGTGAGTTCCTCCTCACATCAACACTGGCTAATGTAATGTTCTTGCATCTGCGCCACCAAAGAACCACCTTCATTTCCCACGATGATTATAACCCTATGATCATTAGATTTCAAACAGAAATGCAAGTATAGCACACTGGAGCAGAAAATGGATTTATCACCCAATACTGTCTTTTCGCAGGAGATAGCCCTTTCAAATAGCAAGTGATATCTACAGCAGTAGATATCGTTTGACCCAATTCTTGGTTTATTTGATTGTTTATTTAATTGTTCTACCATTGTGATGTCATGCTGTAGATATCGCTTTATCCAAGTATTTTATTGTTCAACCATTGTGATGTTATCACTACAATTGTGATGTCGTAGCATTGCTATGATGTCACAGTACAAATACACAGCAGCCTATGATGTGGTATTTTTCTTCTTTAATGACTTTAAAACGATATTTGGTGATAAATAGAATCTCACCCTCGTGTCTTGGAATATCAAACATATCAACACTCGTCGATGAAAGTTATTAAATCACCGGATAAGCCTCGGATTTAATAAGGATCTCTGGCTGAACATTAATGAATAGGATGGTAAAACACGAACACCATATAACATCCAGAGTCAGAAGTTAAACGCAGGACCCGACTATGTTCTACTTGACCAGAACAAAAGTAGATATACTGGAAATTGAACTAAATCATTGTAACTATTATTTAACTGTCAACTCGGTATTTAGTAGGTTGTCAATAGTAGGATCCTGGATGGCGGGGCGGAGACGAACATGGAAAAACAGAAAAGCATGGTAATGTGTAGCATAGGGACTTCAGATCAATACACTGGCTGTCTCAAGTGTACGGTTAGTTTATTTCCCTCGGAATGTCTATTGTGAACCAATTATCGTAGACAAAGTGGTGTCGAGTTCAAATAGGTGAGGGTTTCACGGAAGCAGTAGGAACTTTATCAACACATTGTTTTTAGAAAATAATAAAGAACATTGCCCAGATATCCAGTAGCAGTAATGAAGACAGAATTGATCCCATCAATATGTGTCTAATCAGTGACCGAGTTACGGTTGCATACGCGTATGCGTGCGTGCATATACACACATACAAACATGCATTTACGCACCCGTTCACACACACGCACACACCTACAAACACACACACACACACACACACACACACACACACACACACACACGGTATTCATAGAAAGGCTTGTATTAATAGTATGTCTACGTTTATAGAGAACTTAAGTATTTAACTGACTAGTACAGTAATTAATTGACTAGTATAGTAATTAATTGACTAGTACAGTAATTAATTGACTAGTACAGTCATTAATTGACTAGTACAGTAATTAATTGACTATTACAGTAATTGGCATCGAGACAATTATAGCGACAGGAATATTTGAATACTTTGAGTTATGCTTCCCAAATCATATGAATGCATTGATTCTCATTTTCTTCCATAGAATTGCAGGGTTTCTCTGGCTATGTAAAGGCCACAATTAGAGGGATACACTAAGACTCTCCTCGATGGCTTCAAGTGTAATTATACCTGATTGATAGCGAGCTTTTCATGGGGTAGCTATTTTACTGAGGCTTCCATTTTTTAAATATGTAGAATGGGACTGTATGATACGTTGGCGAGATGCTGCGTGCTCCAGAGGAAGTAGTCCGGCTTGCGGACGGATACATTGGCATAGAATCTACAGAGTAGCACGAGGTAGTGAACAGTCAGGGCAACTCTCCACCAGTAGATGTATGCTATCGATCTTCATCTGAGAACAAACAACACTTTTGAGACTGATAATGACCAAACATGTAAAATGTTTAGTTCTGTTTTGGTCGTTCTGCTAGATACACACGGATTAATTACTCTGAATATAATGTCTTATAATTTATTTGGCTCGTAAACATACATGAATTTTAACAAATACTTATACACGTAGGTATTGAAATGCTAGATAGTACAGTACCGCTGTTATATCATTACCGTGCAGTGAGGGAGGGTGTGTATTGATCATTCCGTGGTCATGAATACACTTCTATAATTTGGTGTTAACGTTATTATCTGGTCATCATGATCAGTTCCAGAAATCTAAATTCATCTCGAAATCCTCGAACGTCGAGTTAAGCATACAAACGTTGATCTGCATTGTAATTTGAACTGGTACGTGAGATTTGCTGAAAAGTTGGCGAAGCATGATTTATTCGACTGTCTAGCTAGATGAGTGCTGTATGAATCCGTCGATGTGCATTGTCTCAGTAAGAAAGATATATAGATATAGCCAATCGGTATTAAACAAACAATATGTGAGCTCTGTGTAGTTTTTTTTACCTACTTTTCATATCTCACAGATAGTATCAGCGGATTTGCATTGTTTTGCTGGACCGTACGTAGAACGGTTTCCCACGCGGTTTCAGTGTGAACACTTTATGTGTTTCTATAAGGAGCGAGTTAGACATGCTTCTTAAGCTATTTGTGCTTTTATATGCAGATGACACCATTTTAATGGCGGAAAGTGAAAAACAA
>JAUTBT010041234.1:0-17209 GCA_032361225.1 Lepetodrilus schrolli | reverse complement strand
GTACTGACAAGACCAATGATGATAACTGCATTGCCACTCTACAGACATCGCATCCTATCAATATCGCGTCGGAAAGGGAACTTTCGCGAACATTGATGCCGGGCCCCCGGGGCGGGATTTTAACCTGGAATCTTGGTGTAATAATATAATGATGTATAAATGTGAATAGTAATAAATAATAGCATCTGTATCTCCTCAGAATGAACACTTCATACATAGAAGCAGACATAAAATATCTTCACATGGACAGCATTGAAATAGTGTGAACCATTTTGTCTTATCTGCTTAAATACTATATATAGATTGATCAGTTAAAGTCAGTGTGTAACAACAATTTCATACAAGTTTAACAAGGTATTTAACACTTTTAAAGGTAACTGGAATACAGACTTAATTTCCACTGTACTAAAGCACTAGTTACAAATATCTGAACTGCTATTTTTTAAAAACTCAATCCAATACAATTTCCTGCAATTTCATATATTAAATAATTTAATTTAGATTTTGTTCTTATCTCTGCATCATGTCCCCTTAAAGGCATACCATCATGGTTTGTTGACATATTTCATTGTCAAACGTATTTTACTTGAAAGTTTGTACATTTAATTTGTCTACACAAATATATCGTGCAACAAGCTACATTTTCCACATGCCCCACTGGTTTTCAATATTTTCATATTTTATTTTATTTTGTTATCTTGCACTAAAAAATACCAAACAATGAAAAAAATATGAAAATATTGAAACCAAACCATGTAATGATTGTATGGCTTTTAAAGCACATATTAAAACAACATAATTATGATTGGATTGTAAATAGCATGTCGACAGGAAAACCACTTAAGTTCTATAACGAGTTTTGCAAGGACATTTGGGTCACACGTGCTGTGCACAACAACCTGTACATCTCAGTACAGCGAGACTTTATTACACACGTGTACATTCCATCAGTGCTGCGCGGCCCGATGTACTCCAAGGAGAAATGAGAGGAAATGACACGTACGTGCGACGCTGGGATGGAGATAGACGGTGCAAACGGTGGTGTGGATTGAGACATCATAGACATGTTTCGAGACAATCTGCGACGTGACAAGAGCATATTTGCTGCAAGCTCGAGTCCTGAAGACGTACCGTCAAGTCAAACACAGTAACTGGGTGGCCACACAGATACAGTGTAAATACAGACTGCAGTATTGTACTACAGTGTAAATACAGACTGTTGTATTGTACTATTAATATAATGTAAATACAGACTGCAGTATTGTACTACAGTGTAAATACAGACTGCAGTATTGTACTACAGTGTAAAGAAAAGATTGTTGTATTGTGCTACTGATACAGTGTAAATGCAGACTGTTGTACCACTATTACAGTGTAGATATAGGTTCTACTACTGAAGAACTGGTAAAATCACTTCACACCTTCCATAATAACACCTGTCCTAACAATCTTTCATTAAACTTATTATCATCTAGGGTTAGAACTAATGAGATAACAATTATAATTTCCATATTAATGAATATGTTACAGTATGCTACTTTCATATATATATACAATGTCAATTTCACAATTTCTTTTGGGTCAACATTTTACTTGGAGACGAAGAATAACTTTATTACTTGTGTCCAACCAGCAGAGAATGGGTACCCGGTAGTATGACATGAGCATGGGAATGATAACCTTCTAGTGCCTTGAACAGCAGGTTGGACTGTATACTCCCAGGAGGTTGAGAAGGAAAATGAGTGCACACAGATCCAGTGACCTGGGTAATAATGTAGTGCAACAAGTATGGTTTTGAGTGTTGATTAGACACAATGTAAATGTACACATTATTATTATTTATTACTATTTACCTTTTTTTTTATTGATACTGAACAGATTGTAGTAAGTACCTTATAATAGTAGTACCTTATGTAGTAGTACCTTATTGTAGTAGTACCTTATAGTAGTAGTACCTTATAGTAGTAGTACCTTATAGTAGTAGTACCTTATAAGTAGTACCTTATAGTAGTAGTACCTTATAGTAGTAGTACCATATAGTAGTAGTACCTTATAGTAGTAGTACCATATAGTAGTAGTACCTTATAGTAGTAGTAGTATCTTATAATAGTAGTATCTTATGTAGTAAGCATGCATGGTTCTATGTTATCATCTGCAGCGATATCAATTCAGCAATAATCAGGCATTTTCTTATCTTTTTTTTCTTCTGAATACATAAAATAATTCAAAACCCATTGAATTCTTAAGTTCTTTTGTATTATAAGAAAGACAAGACAAAGAAACTTATTGAAATAAACTTTACTAAATGAGACCAATATTATTCTTGGTAAATATGTTTTTTTAAATTGTTCAATTCAGGTACACATGTTATGTAGAAACATTTTTTCTTTGGGAATTCATTAACGTGTAGACTGTCAATTTTCTAACACAAATTATTGACCACAACACACATGTAAAACTAAAGTACAGATAAAATATTCTGCGGAATATGAAAAAAAGGTTTTTAATTTAGTAAACCTTTCTAAAATGAAATTAATAATTATTATCAGCAAATATATATCAAAATTGATTTATTTGAAAAATACAAACTAAATCTCTTTCATCAAATGGCTTCCCAAATTAAATCTATAGAATAAAAATATCCATGGGATATGCAAACATTTACATTTTCAAATCAAAGTTTTGAATGGCATATTTATAAAACAAGCACTTACACACATGACTTGAGATAAGTCGGGAATGTCATACATTGTATACGTCAGTAATGTCATACATTGTATACGTCAGTAATGGGTTGAAATGATTCTAAATACATCATCTACCAGTCTGCATAATCACAAAATGTTGCTAATAATTTGCATAATATATAAAAGGATTTACTCTACAAAGCAATATGGACGTTTGTGACTAATGAATATATGAAATTTCAGCACCTATTTGAAAATACTTTGACTGTTCGCTACGCAGAAATTTCGATATAATTACTATATTAATCATGAGCAATTAGTTATCATAGTAACGAGATCTGAAAAAAAACCACAAAAAAAACACCTTGTGTTGATCACACATATGACACCCTGGATGCATTTTACAAAGTTGTGACGCGTACATCATCATTATCATCGTCCTCGTCAACTATCGTGGATAGTTTGTGTCTTAAAGAGATGCGCCCCACCTTTCCTCGACACACATCAGATATCTCAGGAAGTGACAGAGTGGGCTTGATGAGAACGTCCGATGACTGGAGCATGCTATGCAACGTACGGAAGTCTGGATTGGTCAGGCCAGACGTGTCTATTCCCTCGTCCCCGACAAAGTGCAGTCTCTCGTCGGAATACGACACGTACGTGGAACAGTTGGTTTGTTTCAGTCTGCCACACTCCGGTGCCGTTACGATAACGTCATCGGACAGCCTTCCATCGCCATCTACTGAGTCGTCCACAGGACTGCACCTTTCGTTGGCATTTCGGTCCTGAAGTAAATATTCGCTGCCAGATGATTGGCTGACGATGTTGCACTCACTACCAATATCAGATCTGGAGTCGCTGTCACCATTTAAATAAATTTTCTCTAATGAATTTCCCAGACTGTTGCTGTTCCTTTTGCTTTCAAAGTTATGAACTTTTGATTGGGACATGCGTAGTTTCGTTAGACAGTTTGTTCGCGTACCAGGTATTAAACTAGACCCGGAACGTTTCATGATGGTCTGGCCAGTCAGAGACAACCGAGCGCCATCACGCTGTAGCAGAGTTCCCCGAGATTCTTCGATGGACCTGACGGACATCGTCTCTATCACTGGACTGGAATGGTTCAAAATGGCCGCCACCCGGCCTTCGACTGGTACTTGGGTATTCAAGCTTGATCGTCTCTTCACATTTATCTGTCTTCCTGTGCATGGAGTGAAATCGTGAACATCGAAAGAACTCGTCTGCACAATTTCGGACACATTTCCTGGTTTGCTACGACCGAAAATGTTTTCTGCTCGAACACGGAATTGATACGAGCAGTCAGCTTCGAGGTTCCTCACTCTGTATGAGACTCCCTGGCAGGATCTTGTCAACGTAATCCAGTCTTTGTCTGTAGCAAGGTGCATCTCTACCATGTACGCAATGATGCTACCATTTGTTAGTTTGGGTGGTTGCCATGACAATGAAATAGAATTATGGGTAACATCTGACACTATGGGTATTCCATTCGGTGGGGAAGGTTTACCTGAAATTATCAAATTGATTATGTATGCATGCAAAATATTTCAGAATGAAAAATAAATATTAAAATATGGTATCTCTCTTAAACTTGTCAATAAAATCTGGTATTTATTCATTACTTAATTGAAGATTACATGTTAAATTATGTTAATTAAACAGCCCATACTGAGGCAAGTATCAATACTTATCTCAGTGTTAAACCATCATCCCTAAAACAAAATGTCAACAGAGTGCTAACAGTATTATTATGGAAGAATGTTAAAAGGTAAATAACATCTGAAGAAAGTTATATAATAAAAGTTAATAATATATATAAGTGAACGGAGAATTATATAATAACCATAGAAGTGATTGGAGAATCAGATCGGAAAATACAGCAAAGTAGGTGCGCTGGAGGCAAAATAGAGTTAGGACGTGAGCAGGAAATGCATTTAAATTTTTGTGTAAATATTTTTTAATTGACTGGTTTATCACTGTATGGAAGTGATTGGAGAATCAGATCGGAAAATACAGCAAAGTAGGTGCGCTGGAGGCAAAATAGAGTGAGAACGTGAGCAGGAAATGCATTTGAGTTTTTGTGTAAATATTTTTAAATTGCCTGGTTTATCACTGTATGGAAATAGAAACAAGAAACTGCTTATGCCTTGTCACTTTACTCTGAACAATAAAACAAAAATATGTATATATCTGTATAATGTAGACATATCTGTATAATGTAGACATATCTGTATAATGTAGACATATCTGTATAATGTAGACATATCTATAATGTAGACATATCTGTATAATGTAGACATATCTATAATGTAGACATTTTTATAATGTAGACATATCTATAATGTAGACATATCTGTATTATGTAGACATATCTACAATGTAGACATATCTGTATAATGTAGACATATCTATAATGTAGACATATCTATAAAGTATATATAATGGTGCAAACTCTGAGATACATATACCTCATATCAAACATATTTCACTTTATTATTGCCTTCGATTGTAAGCATGATCACATAATGTAATATCAGTCCAGACGATTCAATGTCTATGTCTAACTCTACACACTTCTATCTTAATGTAAAACATTAACAATACATGGTCAAACCCAATAATTAAATCAATGGAATCTTTATTTGTCCATTTTTCATCTTATTCAAAACAGTTTTGGGAGATTTTACATTTATTGAAATTATGTTGTAAAATAATACAATAACCCCTTCCTTCTCAATTTATAATAATTTAATTTGAGTTAATTTGTATCCATGAAAATAGTTATAAAATATCTACAATAAAGAAATGTATTCATCCTGTTTTCTTTATCTATTGTGATATTATTCAAATGAATAGATTCAGTATTACCATTAATGAAGATAAATATCAACTCTCAAGTATATCAAATGGTGACAGATGTCATTTGATTCTTATCCCATTACATGAATGGCATTACGGAACGGACAAGCATGATAAATGTGTTATATACCTTTACCAGTAGTATGACCATTCTTGGTGGTCGAGTGTCCAGCATACTGGTGCCGACCAGTCACGGTTGACCGAGTGTCTCGCCACTTTCCGTCCACCGCGTGAGATTGATGGGCCCCCATCCTATACCAGCGGACAGGTGGATCAAGAGGCCAGTAAGAAACTCCGAGAATTAATTGCCGATTGGTTCAGCAGCAGGTTTAAGATTGATATCCCGGCTCTGTCATATGGAGTCCCAGAGACTTGCTAAAATAGACTCTGCCCGTCCATTCATAAAGGTTTGTGTGTCTATACTGACAATCGGAGTGCTCCCCCGAGAGGCTCACTTGTTGGCGACAGTGTGTGCTCCGTGTGAGATCAGTGTCAGGGGGTGAGTCACTAACTCCGAGTACTTCACGTTACTCTGAACTGTATCCACTCCTTAATCCTCGTAAAACTATAGCGTAACAGTAGTTTGAACTCCCACAGGAACGATCCCAACTGTCCTGTGATGTGCTGTCCATCACAGTGTTCATTCACAGGTCACTCGGGCAGACACAGATCCTTGTTTGTTTACAATTAAGACCTGTACAGAAGTGTTGTCTTTGCGAGGCCACGGACAATTCTAAAGTCTTTCTTTTTATTTTGTAAAATCACAGTCAGTGGTCTATTGAGCAACAGCTGAAAACACAGAGCAGTGGTTGGACAACTAAACACTCTTGTGGACTTGAAGTATCGCAGCAGGATTAACTGTGGATTTGACTTTACAAATAGCTTTCCCCTGGCCATCCAATGCTTCATGCTAAAGATTGCTACACAAGATTAAATTAAACCAAACGTTGGTGACTCAGACCTTGTGTCGGTGAAACTGCTTTCCTCCACAGACACATTAAACAACTATCTCTAAAGCTCTAATCCGATCTGGTAATCCCCCTCCGCTGATACCTTGATACTTCACACAGTACTGTTGGCCACAGAAAACAAATTGCAGAGATGTTACAAATCTCCGTCAGAAGCGGAATCCATTGATAAAAATGAGACCCACACCTCCATCTAGTTAAGCCACTGAACGGCTAATCCTCATAAGTCCATACATACACAGTGTTGTGCAACATTACACATGAATCAACAGATAGGAGACCTTGTTCTAATTAAACCACCCGACTAAAGCAAAACATAATTACACCACACGCATACCACATGTCCCTACTTGATGATTCGAACATAGGAGGCACATAGACATCCATTGTCTGACTTTCACAGGAGTTTCACATTCTTCAGCATAATCCTATACGAGGATACCAAGTGTTCAGCATAATCCTATATGAGGATATCAAGTGTTCAGCACAATTCTATAGGAGAATATGCATCTTCTAAACCTGCCATGTAGATTTCCAGGTTATGTGCACCTCAAACAGTAGGTCTGTCAGTGTGACTAGGTGTGAGGTATCACTGTGGAGTCGATGAGATGCGTTCACCTACAGTGTTTACTGTCAATAGTTATGGTAATTGCGTTCCAACAATGTGTTCCAACAATGTCACCCGGTCTCCTCAGGAGTATTGAGGTCCGAGGTCAAGTCACTGTCAATCATCGGTTCTATAGGCTAATTTCAATTTCATATATATTGAACAGGACGCAACGTTTCAGTCCCAAGTTGATTTCAAGGGATTATCAGTCCCAACTTGACTTCAACCGATTATCAGATTGTTTCCAGAAAATCCTCGACCACCTTGTTGAGGTCGAGGAAGTTGTTTCAGAAAAATTGTCCCTTTAACGTTTATTCAAACACAGGCAATAAAGAAAGGACGCTGTCCTTAGAACCCATGAACCATCACAAACCTTGTCCAGGCGTCATATTAAGAAAACATCCAGGAGAAAATCCTTTCTGAAAATACTGTACCCCTGCAGCACACATTTACCAGCAAGTAGTTTTACATCCTGGCCAATTCATTGGCAATAATGCATGCATAATAGCTCACGGTGCATTCTTCCAACCGAATCACAAAAAGTCCATTCTGTTCTTCATACCAGCATAGATCTGCCATGTATAAAAACTCCAGATTTGAATGTGGAAGCATTGAGGGAAAGCAACCAGTGGCTCCCAGCATGTGACTTCCTCACCCAGACAGTCCACAATGGCCCTCTTTCTCCTGGTTCAACCAGCCACGTTGACAAGCTCACCAGCAAGCCCGCTCGTTAGCTCCGTCAGCTGCTCAGGTAAACTCAGGTAACACAGGAATGCCTGAGCCCAGGGTAAGGTCAGCACCCACTGGGGGCCATACTAACTGACCATCGCCAGCCCAGAGAAGGAGACATGTGGATGATCTGATACTAATTAATAAGTACTCTGTACTCTGTCCTGTCCACATATATGACTAGAAGAATGTCATTCACAATTTGCTCATAAAGCTTGGAATTTCATTGTTTGGGAGTCGCATACACTTACTTTTTACATTGGAAAATATAATTGTTTGAGTATGAATTCAAGTCTCCAAGAATATATGTTTTTAATGTGGATATTGTCCACTATTATATATAAAGATTAATCAGATTCCAATTCACAACACAATTCAGTATTAACCAAATTGTTACAATTCATAACACAATTCAGGACGGTAGGAAAATATCAACTGAGACATTCTTTCAATTCCAATACTAATATTAATATGAAATTAATATCCCACAATTTACAATAAAGAATTCTTGATCAGAAGAGATGTAATATTGCTAGGTAAATGAATGACTATTTATATAGATCTGCATACAAAAATCAATGAATATTTATATAGATCTGCATACCAAAATTAATGAATATTTATATAGATCTGCATACCAAAATTAATGAATATTTATATAGATCTGCATACCAAAATTAATTAATATTCATATAGATCTGCATACCAAAATTAATTAATATTCATATAGATCTGCATACCATAATTAATTAATATTTATATAGATCTGTATACCAGAACTCAGGCACATACTACCAGCTGGTACACCGCCACAACTTATTGCTTCCTATGGTGACAGTATACTCAAGCTGGCCATTATGTTAAAACAAGACAGACACCCACCCCAACAACACTGGACATGGTCTGTACATAAGCCGACAGGCAATTAGCATCTCCGTATAAGTCTGTGCATGGCCAGTGTCTTTGTATTATTGCAGTCCGAATCCAAGCTAGATACTTAGTGCTAATTAACACCATTTCATGTATGAATGCTCTTATAAAGGAACGATAAATAGGCAGTTAAAAGGATTTCCAAGCACTGTCATGTTTTTTTGCAATCTGTCAGTTTCTGTAATCACAGTATTTACCATTTACAACCTAATATTTGAGCACTTACTTCCATTACCACTCTCATACTAGAACCACCCCACCCCACCCCACTCCACCCAGCACTTCCATTACCACCCTCATATTTTACTATAACCACCCCACCCCACCTCACCCATCATTAATATCTGCCCACTAACACAGCCCTTGCAAACTTAAACCAGAATGCTAAGACCCCTATACCACCCAGTTAATTGCTACCTATACCACCCAGTTAATTGCTACCTACCCCAGGAAATATCCTAACACAACAGCTTTTCTTTGATGTCTGACAGAGAATTAGTTATTGTTTGTGTCCCATGTAGTTTGAAATAATAAAGTTGTATCTGAAGCAAACATATATACTGGCTAGCAGCCTTTAGCTGATAATTAATGAAAACAATTTATGTTAAGAGTTTGGCAGTCATGTTTGTTCTCAAGTTCAATAAACTAACCTATTGTTGTGAGTGGGAGATCAGAAAGATTGTTCCCACAAGAGCATTGAATATATTGCATTGTTATCATATAAGAAAGAAAGTGCGTTCAAAGGATCAAAACATTACTTGTAGGCCACATACAGTTTATTGTGTTCGTCACATATTTTCATGCAAACCATTTTCAGGGTGGGCTTCGACATTGATTACAATTTTTGATTTGTATAATAAATGTTTTGAGAAAGGTATTTCATGTTTTCTACTAACATTATTCAATGGTTGGAAAATAGAAATGCCACTATATAACTAGAATTACTTAAATGTTTTAGGTTTGCATCACTATATTAAAACCAAACAGTTTTCTGCTGTAGAATATATCAATACATTGGTATCGCATTGCTGTAGAATATATCAATACATTGGTATCACATTATATCAATACATTGGTATCACATTGCTGTAGAATATATCAATACATTGGTATCACATTGCAATACGTCTCAGATTCGTGTGAAAATTAACACAATTTCTCCACAACAATGAAATGCTCTTATTAATACTGACACAATGGTATTAGACAAACATTGAATTAATCCTACATAGCCTAAGGACATTTAACCCTCTCCCTGCTGGATTAGGCATAGGTACTGCTCTTTAGTACATCTCTGCTTGCCTCCAGCATGGGGAGGGTTAATGAGGATTTTAAACAAAGTTAAAGAATCGCGTCAGTCAGAGCGACTCAAGCTGTCCTGACTTCCTAATGAATAGAGGGATTTACCTGGCTTTTAACACTAAAATACAATGTGTTACATGTACATGATGCATTGTACACCATCACACCATCACGTGTATGTAATTATGGAACACAGGACTAAATCACTCATTTTTATATACATAAACCTTCTCAACAATAAAATTCCATATTTCAAATAACTTTCTGTATTTTATTTGTTTAAATTGGGGTTTAGATTCGCTTTCACTTATATCACGACTTGTCAGTTTAGGGCATGAGAAAACCTGCAACAGCTGTAGCGCTGAATGTTGCAGTAAACCTGTGAGTACCAGCTGGTACTGACAAGACCAAGGATGATAACGTGATTGCCATTCTACAGACATCACATCCTATCAATATCACGTCAGAAAGGTAACTTTCACGAACATTGATGCTGGGCCCCAGGGGCGGGATTTGAACCTGGAACCTTTGGCTCCGAAATCCAAAGTTCTACCACTGTGCTACCACCCGCCCCCTTCAAATAACTAAAACAGTTCGAAATATCATTGACAATCAGCTATATATAATATGTAAAACATTTCTTTTCTACGATTCCTGCCACTATCCAGGACCTAAAAGCTTCATATCTGAGCAAAACACAAACATATACAGTATCACTTATTATGTTGTTCCAGAACATTGCCAAATTGTCAGCATGGACATTTCCTAATAACTCCATCCCAGAAACAAGAGTATCTACATGTTCCTGTTGGAATCAATAATTCATCTGTAGTCCTCATCAACTGGAGAATATACACCAATTGTTTGTCCAATAGTATCTGGTCATTTGATTCAACCACGCATATATACGGTGGTGTTCTACCATTAGCTACAACTATAGATTATGGTGGACAATGATCTTCATCAAACCAAACAATGCGTTCTGTAGCCATGGCTCTCGCATAGTGATATAATCAGTCATTATTCTTATCGATTTCTGCCAATGTCAACCAATTTCTCTTGTTTACAACCACAGCTCCAGTATTTCCTGACGTGAACTAAGCATAATAAATAATATAGTATTCCGATAACAACAGTTTGAATTGCCATTATCATGATTATGAAATAACAAATGATGTGTATTATATCCTATGCATAACACATTTTGAAATCAACAAGGACATTGCATTTATT
Organism: Lepetodrilus schrolli; assembly: GCA_032361225.1. Classification (NCBI taxonomy): domain Eukaryota; kingdom Metazoa; phylum Mollusca; class Gastropoda; order Lepetellida; family Lepetodrilidae; genus Lepetodrilus; species Lepetodrilus schrolli. The sequence continues at coordinate 5,876 of JAUTBT010041234.1, read as the reverse complement.
TAATTGTATAGTAAAGATTGTTTTCTTTACAATGATTTGACTGTATGTAATAATAATAATAATAATAATAATAATAATAAAAGAATAATAATAATAGCATTAATAACAATAATAATAATAATAATAATAATAATGGAAATAATAATAATAGAAACAATTGCAATCAATATTTGGAAAGTTTTAACACTGAAGCCAAAAGTTTTCAATTACATGTATCTAGAAAGAAATTTTAAAATCAAATAACTTAGGTATACACATCTATTTCCTAATATGTGATATAAGTACGAGATTAAAAAGTTGCAATTCATGTCAGAAACAAAAACAGGTGTGTTTCAATTCAGTAGTAACATTTTCTAGGCCAACTGCCATTCCATGATAAAGCATGTTCCATCAATGAAAGACTACTGTCCAGCTCACACAGGATACCTTCAGTCAAGCCCCCCAAGTCTAATTGCCATGGAAGGGTATGAAGTATTTGCCAGACAAAATGACCACAGCATTACATCTCTGTCCACTTGATGACCAACCAGTTGAATAGGTCAAGTTTGTACCAGTGTGTTTACCTACATACTGGTCAGTGTGGGTGGTGGTGTGGTGGGGTTTACTGCTTTGACAGTCGCCTTCCAGCTTAGCTGATTTCGGCAGACTGGTCCCTCCTTGGGACGCATGTGTCTCACAGCATGGAGCTGGAGAGCGTTGGGTCAGTGCACCGGTGTGTTTACCTATATACTCATTCAAGGTATGGCTACTGGTCAGTATACAAGTTGGGGTGTGGGGGGGGGGTTGGGGTGGAGGGGGTGGCTTAGGAGGGTTGGGGGTGGGTTCCCGGCCTGAGTTTCACAGGGACATGGCAGCTAGTGACTACTAGGGGGGCTTGTGTGCTTGAGAGAGACTCGTACAAAAGGGGAGATGTTATACGGGTGGATCCAGTTAACAGTCTGTAAGGGAGTTCAGTTTGAATTGGGTTAGAGAACTAATTGAAGTAGATTTGGACAAAATTGAAACAGATCTCGATAGGAAATGCCATGTCAATATTGAAACATATCGCTCGAATGATCACCACAAAAGACTTTCTGGGACATCTAGACATTTTGTCTTTTCAACTACAGACAAAATACATATCGCAACCACAATGCGATATTGGATTCCATTTGAGGTGTATTAATACAGTACAATATATGCCAGTCACCAGCATATACATGGTGTTGCAGTTTGTCTGAACATTGAGAACAAAGACTAGGTATACGAACAGCACCATTAACCTTACAGAGGTAGACTCTTACTTGAACCTCTCAGTATATGTGGCTACTTCCATAGTAAATGGGCTCTTTGCTGGGTACTTTAAGAAGAATACAATGGTGAATAGCGTTGTATAGTATGTACAAACAATCAAACGAGCCACATATATATATATAGTATGTATGCATGTACTGACAAGCACTCAGGGTGAGCCATATTTTGATTAAATTAATTTAGGATCTGGGTATGAAAATATAAATTTCAGTTATTTTGAAAACAATGGACTCTAAAATTATCCAAAGCATTTGCAAAGGAAAGTTTGCGAGGTACCTTTTTTCCCATGAATTCTGATCAATGCAAACCTGAAATACTGTTTACCTATTTAAAAGATTATATTAATATAAAAAAATACCATCGCAAAGTCTTTATGTGGGGTCACAAATATGATCACATGATAGAGAGTTTGAATCATGTGACATGGTAGTCCAGTTGGCTGGCAGCCATCTAATTGCCATTCAATGTACATTCTACATATCTCTATCTATACCACTGGCTATTGTCAGAATCTACATAACACAGGCATACCCCTTGGTTTAATTTAACAATATTCGTCTCACAAAGATCTCCGTTAGGAATATGAATATATCATGCAAATACACAACTAGTAGCGTGCCTGAATCAGATTACCATGTCTTGTGAATAATGCATTCACATATTAAAATGAGTACAAATAAAATGGCAATTGAAATTTTCAAAAGTTTTAATTCAATAAAAAACATTTTTTGTTGTAAATTGACAGATCTTAAATGCAAATTAACAGGACTTTGGTTCATTTCCAAAACTTCTCTACATAAAAATGTCAATGATTTCAAGTCAATGCAACCTAACTGAAAAAGGATGGGAAATGGAAATAAACGAGAAAGTCAAAAACTCAAAACATCAAATATAAAGCCAAGTCGCTCCACCACAAGGAGATAATTGAGGCATTTTCCCTAACAAAGATCTCATTATGTAGTGGAATTTCTCCTTGGTGTAAGTTGTCAGGATGCTATTATGTCTGACTATTCCTTCCAGCAGGGAGGCCACTCCCATGGCAATGATACCCCCCAGACAATAGAACACCCTGCAGAGCGTGTATCTAGTTCCCAACATTGATATGACAACCAAATAATTTATTTATCCATAATTACATCTAAATTCACAAATTAAAGTTTCGCCATTAACTTTTGTCATATAATATCCCCATCCTTTTAGGACTGGAATGTGTAAATATTTATTTCAAACCTTCCCTTCAAATTCCCAAATCTACAACTAGATGAATATAAAGACTCACCATTTAGATACTGCATTCTGGACAACTGACTGCAAACTAAGAAATAAACCTGAGACTAACTCTACTAAGGCATCGCATAAACCCATTGACCCTTGTGTAAACCATAACGCATAGATTATATTCCAACCAACATCACACAGATAAATCTAGATACGGATAAATACGTATTTATTCCAGACATCAAAGCCAATGTTAAATATCGGATGTTGTATAGTACCTCAATGTCCACACATTGCAATACACACATGTAAATACTGTATGGATAGATCAAGGGGTCAACAGAGATATTAAAATTAAATATGTAGGATAAACTCTTAAAAACTTTGACCAGTTGGCCTCCGTTCATCTCATATTTCTCCAGCACAGGTGTAGAACCATTTGTCAGTGGCATGTCACAAAGCCATATTCATTGTCAAGTATTTCAGAGGAAACATGTCATGGTCATATCGCCAGTTAAAATACATGTTTCTATTTATCAAATATGTAATATTTATATCTGCTATGAAAAATATTTGTTTTCTTCTTCATAATTTTTAGTAACTTAGATCACATTTTTCTATATCTCATTTAAATTTTTTTGGTGTAATTCATGATAAAATTCAATTGAAAACCACACTCTGAAAACTGTAATCTATACATAACTGTAGGTAATAGTTTGCTACAATAGCTGTTTAAAGAGGCAAGATCATACTTGCAAGTATTTTATATATATATATTTTTTTGTATTTTGTTTATTTTACTAAATAATATTAATAGTTAATACAAAATATGAAAAAAAATCTATCCAAACTGTAAGACACTGTATTGCCAATATAAAGGAGGTCTTCCCCAACAGTGCTCTGTTCTAAATATAGCCTATTCGGTGCAGACCTCGTAGAGGACCATCTATGGACTAGAGTCCGAGGCAGTCCAGCAAAGACCTGTGTCAGGTCTGTTTTATGGAACTGTTTAGGCCCTGTATACTGCCCTATCACAGATAAAACCCAAACTCAGAGTCGTAAGATGTCATTTCTTTCATCATGCATATGATATGTCGATCAAGAAATCAACGACAACAGCTCACATCAAACACAGAGAAAGAAAATCACTGCTGTCAATATTATTTTGGTCATGGATCAACTTGTCGATAGATGAACCAGAGATACATTGTATTGTATTGTGAGCTCAATTGTGAGTGGTAATTTAACCTGCTGGTAGAAAAAACACTCGATGACAAAAATATCGGAAAAGAAATCTCAAATGTCAGGGAAAGATTGTTCTTTAAGAATATGCAATAACCCCGATAGTGACCATTATATGCAAATATGTTCTTGCCCCTTTATAACCCTGCCACAGGATGTAATAGGGTAACACCAGCTTTAATTGTGACATAACCAGATTTTTGTGTGACACAAGTTACACTCCAATGCTAGTAGACGGGTTGACTGGGTCAGGCCCAAAGACTGGGTCACACAGATGTCTGCATCAATGATTACATGGGCCATTCATTGATGTCTACATTTATCAGTAATTGAGGTATTAACACATAGAACATGTACTACATGGCATACTAAACTAGGCTCAAATGTGATCCTAAATTTATGAAATTTGTGAAGTTGTACAATATTAATAATATTATTATTTTTTAATTTTATTTATATCTATTTATTACTTAATATTATTTATTTTATTTTGTTACCATTCATGTTGCTAAATAATATATCATACATGTACATTTGTTCATAATACTACTAATAATAATAAACATAAATAATAATAATAAACAAATAATAATCATAATAATAAACAAATAACAATAATAATAATAAATAATAATAAACATAAATAATATTAATAATAATAAACATAAATACTACTAATAATAATAATAATAAACAAATAATAATAATAATAAACAAATATATGTAATATTAATAATAAACATAAATAATAATAATAATAATAAACAAATAATAATAATAAAGATAAATAATAATAATAATAATAAACATAAATAATAATAATAAACATAAATAATAATAATAATAATAGTAATAATAATAATGTGCACAATTTTATTGTATTTCAAATCCACATTTAAAAGCATGTGTACATTGCAGTGTACAGTGTATATTATTATATCAAACTCATTTTCTGTCTCTATGTACAATGACTACAACAGAGATAAGATCGTCAAAAAAATCAATAAAATTAATACCTCTATCTAGAACATAAGCAATTGTATATGCGAATCTACGTGTTTTTACTGCACATGTGTACTGTAACAAATCACACCTGTCTACTTCATAGAAAATCATTAATCAAAAGTTAAATTAGGTCACTGAGATAAGAAAACCTTCCTGAATGTTGAAATACTTAAATACAGGTCAACTGGTTGTTAGTTTACAGGGGAAACACCTAATAGCATGCTACAGGAGACTCCTTTGATCATGTTGCTGTAAATAGAAATATTTTATTTGCTTAAAAATGAATAAAATTGTTAGTGCAACTCTTCCTTAATTCTTTTTTCTACAAGTTGTTTCCTTCTAACCTCTAAAACAATACATCAAACAAATATACTCAACAAAATTAATTAAGGGCCACTAGCCTTTTGGCCCATATGAATTTAGCTTTATAACTGTTTTAATAATGGAGAATTTCCAATTGTCTACAGGCTCCAGGTACTCTTCAAGAGCTTGCAGATTCATTGGGAAAGGAATGGCACCAGATTCCTCAAACCAAATTCCGAAATTTTGTAGAAAGCTTCCATAAATGATCTGCTGGCCCTTTATTATTTTGAGTATATAATATAAACATATCACTGATCATTTATTTATTGTCAACCATTGTAAAACACCATCATACTACAAGCATTAGTCTGGCGAATTGACCTGTCGCATTGCATTGATCCTGTTTCCATAGTTACTGATCACTATTTATTCCAAATAAATCATGTCATCCATCCTACTTCTACTACTTTGTCTTCTTCATGGTTTGTTTGTGCACATATTGCTTGATTGTGTGGACTTTTCAGATCAGTGCCCTTGGTTTTATTCATCGCCAAACCTAAAGCATTTATTTACTCAGGTCCCTGGTCATAAAATTTTTATAATTTTCAAAGGCAATTGGTCTTTATGGAAGGTTTAAATTACTTATCAACTGCATCAAGCTGTTAAATCATATATATATAATTTAACTATTCATCTAGCTATTACATCATGTGCATAATTTTATCTACATTTTTTTACTAATTAAATGTTTAATCATCGCAAATGGGTGAAAGATTCCCGCAGCGACGTTAAACTCCATAATCACTCACTCACTC